>JABJVR010048881.1:0-13163 GCA_025773905.1 Chitala chitala | reverse complement strand
GTGGCAGGCCATTACCTATGTTCATCTCACTATGTGGCAGGCCAGTTTTTATGTTCATCTCACTATGTGGCAGGCCATTACCTATGTTCATCTCACTATGTGGCAGGCCAGTTTTTATGTTCATCTCACTATGTGGCAGGCCATTACCTATGTTCATCTCACTATGTGGCAGGCCAGTTTTTATGTTCATCTCACTATGTGGCAGGCCAGTTTCTATGTTCAACTCACTATGTGACAGGCCAGTTCATATGTTCATCTCACTATGTGGCAGGCCAGTTCATATGTTCATCTAATTATGTGACAGGCCAGTTCCTATGTTCAACTTACTATGTGGCCGGTAGTTTTCCCTCATCTTTTTTCTGTAGTAGATTTAAACTATTGCCCCAAATTGTTATTAGGTCTTTCCCTGCGTTTGCAATCTGTGCACTCCACTCTCTAGATTCTCTTTTTTTTTGCTCTGCATCCATTGAGCCCAGAGCAAGCTGCATCTTTTCCACCTGGTGGAACAGAGCCGCCCCAGGGCAGGTAGAGAGAGCAGAGGGATCTGGCTTGCATCAGAATGATGTCATGCCCCACAGCCGGCTTCCTTGGCAACAGCGGGCATGAGTAGGAGATCTCTATGGCTCCCCTTCAGGTGCAGTGAGTGGGATTTAAAGCAGACAGTCACTATGGCTCCTGACCTACAAAATGGTGGACAAGACGTTGAAGTTGCAGTTCTGTGACTCATGCCACAGACTCTACTTCTCATACTGGACATTTTTACCCTTTTTTAGATTTTAATCCCATTATTGTGCCACAGAGTATAAAGACTAGAAGATATTTCTCAAGAACACGTCACTCGATGAGATAGTGGAGTTTGAGGCTGGATTACTTTGTCTGAAGAATGATTCAGGTTTTTTTTTATGTGGCCATCATCCTGAGTCATGACCAGACGAGGTGTTTTCAACTTTATTACTTTTACTTTATCCTATTGTTAAGAAATGTTTTGCTGGTTTTATGTAATAATTCCCTCATTCATTGCTGTTTGTGACCACGGTTACAAGAACTTAATTGTTTGTGTGCTAGCCTAGCCACCGTACTTTGCTCAACCTTGAAAACCTAGTTGTGAAATTCTGTATGACACAAGGTTGCCGAGCTGTTATTTCCAACGTCTGATTTCAGGAAAGTGAGGGGCTTTTTGCTCATAACCTATTCATAACTGATGATTTGTGTTGCCAAACACACAAAGTGCACTTTTGATAAATGTGCTTCGAAAGATGTTGGTACTTTTCCAATCTAGAAATCATTTCTATCTGTACAGACTGGTTAATCAGTACAGGCATTTCGATGAGTTTTGAACACTTACCTCAGTGTAGTACCTCAGAACTTTCTAAGTCAGACATCAGACGATTGCCTTACCATCCCTGCTTTTAGTATTTTTCATCTTTACCTGACAAATCAGTTTTAGGTCTGTTTGTACCGGCAGTAAAATCCGCTGCTTCACAAATGAATGCAAAATCATCAGTTAGCTGATGTTGCCATTGTACTAAAATGCTTTGGAGTATTTATAGAAAGTGTTAGTGTCTGAGTAGAAGTGTGAGTGCTGCCCCCTACTTTCTGACTGACACAGACAGGCACAGATGCAGGTGTGGATTAGCTGTCTGGTACCCTTTGACCAGGGTAGCCTGTGGTGTTTATCTGTGGGCACACTTAAAGCTATCTCCGGCCACGGGCGCAGTGAGCAAATGTTTACAGATCACAGGTAGCGCAGCACAGTGGCTCTTGGGGGGATGGGTGGGTTCTTAGCCATGGCATACCGTAGTGCTCGTTCCACACTGACCACTGGTGCTTGCTGACATTTCTGAACCAGTGACAGGATCGTAGCCTGAAGTTGACAGTCTAATCACTCACCACCATGACCTTGTTGACATCTTGAATAAGGCAAGCGGTCAGATAGTTACCTGACCTTTGCATGGCCAGGATTTTTGAAAAACAGCAATTTCGTCATGCTGTTCTTTATCTACTTCTGTCACAAGGTATCTAAGGAGGAACAGAAAGAGCAAATGCAATAATTCATGAGTTAGCCTCATAATACCTCAAATCCATTCACATTCTCAAACCCTCAAACAATATTTTTGCACTTAATATTTTTCCAGAAATATTGAGATGTGTTGTAACAGAAAGTTAGATTCAGCTGTAATAAATAAATAAATGTATATATTTTTGTAAGTGGGGACCAGCTAGCACTACGCAGTAAAGCCGTCAGCCACATGGTTGTCCTGTACCGTAGAGATGACGCTGCTACACACATTGTAGACACGAACGAGTCGATAAATGTGTTGTGTTTAAGGCCTCTGTTTGATTCACTGACAGCCCCAAGCCCCCGCCTCCCGATGGGGTGAAGTCAAACCCGTCCAAGCGCCACAGGGACCGCCTCAATGGGGAGCTGGACAAGCTGACCAACCTGCTGCCCTTCTCCGAGGATGTCCGCACACGGCTGGACAAGCTGTCCGTGCTGCGCCTCAGCGTGGGCTACTTGAAGGTCAAGAGCTTCTTCAATGGTGAGTTGAGCAGTCTGCGTGGCGCACACACAAGTTAGCGAATAAGCACTTTGGCTGGGTGGGGAGGGGGGGGGTTCTGTAGTGACACGCTAGCTCTGCTGTAGGGTATTGCACATGAAACCCCCCATCCCCCAACCCCCGAGGCGGGCTGCAGAGCGTGCTGTTCTTGGGCGTGTTGAGGTCTGCCCTGTAAACTAAGGCCTTTTATTTTCTCCACCCTCAGTCGAAGCTTTCCAGCACCAGCCTGGCTTTGTGCGTCTCTTCCCCTGTTGAGCTGCTTGCTATAAATCACCCGAGGACTCGTACGGCGCCTCCACACTGTGTGTCATTAACCGAGAAAGGAAATTCAGAAGCGGCACGTGGCGACGTCTCACCACTAAAAGCGGCGCTTCTTTATTTCAGATGTTTCGTTTCCTGTGTGAGAGGCAGGAGTGACAGACTGTAGCCCGTCACGTGACGTATCTGCGTGTGGCCGAGTATGCTGATAGTGGGCCCCTGAGATTCAGCGAGGCGCCGAGTGCTGCACACCTGCCTTAAACATCCACCATCACACAGTCTGTGCTATTCGTTCTGAGTGCATAGGTGGGAGCCTAGGCTACCGGCTTCTGTTTTCTGTTTTGCTCCCTTTTGAGAAAGAGGTGATTCTATTAGAAAGGAACTTAGCAAATGGGAAGAGCAGCCCTGCTATTAAAACCCTTCCAGGCCTCTGCAGCAGGAAGTTCCACTTTCCTGCCTTTGCATGTCAGTGTCTCATCTTATTCCCAGACAGCGTTATGTTATAAGGGCTCATAATGCCTTTATTTCCTTCCCATCCCTTTAAAATGGACATATCAACAAGACGCTGGAAATCCACTTTATTAATTGTCAGTTTTTGGATGGTAATAAATATCTTTTGAACATGGTCTTCCTTAGCAACACGACCATTAGGGGGAGCGTGTGTACTTCTGCAGGCTGAGAAGCTCATTTAGTTCAGCTCTCGTTATAATCAGCAGAATATAGCAAACAGCCATTCTGGGGTTTATTCACGATCATTGTTGATTTTCACGTAGACTAGTTTGGCTTGCCCATCGTTCAGCCTTGGAGTCTGTTGGCTTGTGATGCGGGTACCTAGGCAGTGCGGATCCTCACAGGCTGTCTGACTCCCACACGCTGAATGTCAGAGACGCTGTGCAGGTATGCAGTGCATGCTAGGAATCTACACCTGAAAAGGCCTCGTCTTGAACCACAGCGTGCCTGAGTCATCGTGGCTCCATCTCGGGCTTCGACGGCGATAAAAGGCAGAAGGGCCGGCAGGTGTGGTGCTGACTAAGGCATTGCAAGAACTGCTGACTGAGGCTCCACGCCCAGCCATGCGGCCATCCAGGTCAGACGCATGCCTGGCCACCTGCAGCTGTCTGCCAGACCTGGAGGAAAGAAATGCCCGTGGGCAGGCTTGGGCGATGAGGAGCAAAAAGGACACATCTGCAGAGAGAGCTCTGAACCCAGCAGGTCACTTGGCCCAACTTGAGTTTCCCTTTCCGCCTTTGAAATGGGCACACATTATCCGGCCTATTGTCAGAGGAGTCTTCCAATGATGAGAAAAGGGCCCTTTCATCCTCCAGTCCTTGGGCATAATTATGCTGCAAATTGGCCCTTGTCTTCCACTCTGCCACAGTCCAGGCTTCCTTAGATTGTTGTGCCAGCAACATAAATAGCAGCCATTAAAACTTGAAATGAGCAGCGTCGCCATATGAAACGGGTCTGCAGACCCAAATGGAACAGGGCCTGTATTTGGGCCTTTCGGCCTTGTCATTCATAGCAGGAGTATGCTGTAAGGGGGAGTAAAGCGAAATTCAGCAAGGCTTCTTGTGGCTGGATGTGACGTTCTCGGTAACCGCTGGTATGAGCCGGAACGGAGCATGGCTCCTAAGTAAACGTTGTCAAGGAGACGGAACAAAACAGAATTATATTTACAGTCTTGTAGCCAAACAGGAATCTGCCATGTTACTTGTGCTGTATTGTAACCATAGACCTGGGTTGGCTGGGTCTGTGCATGGCGTTCAGCCACACATGTCTGCAGTGGCATAGTGGCAGTAGACCTCTGTCAATGTCCAGCTAACTTCCAGAAATGCTGCCGCCCCTCGCTAAGGCGTTTCTTCCCTCTTTTCTCTAGCTCTTTTACAATCACAAAGTGAAAGTACGCAAGATGTTCAGGAACAAAAGATCAGCATTTAGTGGTCTTTTTTTACTTGAAATGTTCTTACTACAACCATGCAGTTGTGTTTCGTTACAGCCACGCCCCTCTCGCTTTACTGAGCACTTCTGCAAATGACTATGCAGACAGTTAACAGCGGGGAGTCCAAACAGGTGCATATCGGCTCTCAGGCATAATGAAGTAGGAGGGCAGAATCGGGCTGCGCTTTTCACAGCTGCAAACCCAAACGGTAATGCTTAAGGAGATCTGCTGCGCTGATTTGTGCCTTGCCGTTCCAGTTGGACATGTATAACGGTTGCTTTGCGATAGCTGTGGTGTTGAGGAGCAGAGTGAGGGGGAAATTGCGGAGAGGTTCACTCCTGGGCTATCAGCAGCAGCTGTCTTTCAAATGTTACGGCAAAGTCTCCTGCTTGGACTTCCTCGTCTTCCTCCTTCTGTCTCTCCCTTTTTATTTTCGGTACCAGTGAGAATCCAGGTAGAGAAGGAGGGAGGGACGGAGAGAGAGAGAAAGAGAGAGGAGAAAATTTATTTTCAAACACACGAAAGAATTTGCACGTGTTATCACAGCGTTTTAATGTGTTTACATTACAGCATTCTGTTTGTTGGAAACACAGTGATTGTTCTCCAAAAGAAAAAAAAAAAAACTTCTTTGTGTCCTGCTACAAGAACTGAACTTGCCCTGAATATACACTTCCTTGTTTGGATAAAATGGCAGCATGATAATACCCTGATTGCACGCAGGAGTCTTTCGGCTTCTCTGAGATCAATCAACCGTGTAATGTTTTTTTTTTATTTTTTTATTTCCAGAAAGCTTAGTTATTATAAGGATTTAGTTATTACGACTCTTAGACATTTGCTCCCTGAGTTGTTGCCAGCATTCGGTCTTGTGCCAACAGGCCGATTTCTTCATGTACTTTAGACAGGATGCTGTGCTAAAATTATTAATAGATCAATTAAATGACCCTCCTTACCATGTTTGGTTGTAGTGCTACATGAATCTGCATGACGACTATACAGTTTTAAAATCTAGTTAGCTAAAATGGTACTGAGTCGTGTCAATTGGTTATGTCTGCTCATGTTTGCATCATTATAGTCATGTAATTTTTTTTTCTGCAAATAGTTAGTAACCCCCTCAGGCTTTGCATAGACGCCAGCGTGGGGTCCTTTAGGACAGGAAGATGGCAGTGAGAAAGTGCCCGAGGCTGGGGTCCCACGCCACTGGGACAGAGGCTCATTGTGTGTGCGGATTCAGTACGAAGGCCCACAGCACCGCCTGTGTCCGGTCCACTCGCTCGACCACACAGAGCTCCGCGATGATCACACAGCCCCAGGGCAGCACCAAGCCCCGGCACACAGCCCGCCCGTTGTCCCACGGAGGATGTGAGACGTTACGTGTCATCAGCACCCAGTCCGGCCAGGGGGACAGTGAGTCGGGTGAAGTTCCTGCCCCCCCCTTAGCGTTTACTGTCTTTTGTTTTTATTGGCAAGAAAAGATTATCTCAGTACACCCGTTTCTGCTATATCGTAATATATGCGCTCCTGAAACATCTCCTTTTCTATCGCCCAATAAAAATAACAGGGCTTATGGGAAAAACAAGGTCAGGACCAAATATCAGAATAAAAGCATTACCATTTTGCCATCTTGTCATTTTTACCACTGTGTCTTAGATTTGCTGGCACTGATGCCAGAAATAATGGTTTCTTTTGGTTTTTGGACAATGTCTAGAGACATAATATCATTCAGAAAAATAGAAGTGATTTCATGTTCTTTCCTTTGGTTCAAGACTCTTTATTACACCCAGCTTCAAGGGTTACGGTGTTTCTTTTATGTTTTACACTGATATCACCACCGTGCTTTTTAATTACACTTAACAATCACTGTGCTGTTTTTTTTGTAAGTAGTGCAGGCACTGTTAATTTGTAAATGTTTAAATTTGGTTATTCCTGAAGACTTTGTAATACATGACTCTTACTGTTTTTTAGCAACTCAGTACTGGGTGCCTCCATGTTTACAGCCATAGACTTCATCCCAGAAATATGTCTTTATCTTTCTCTCTCGTCTTTGCTGCTTTCGACCTCCTGTCTCTTCTTGTCTCCTTCATTGCTGCTTCCCCTCCCGTTCCTCTAGAAAGCCCCCCTATCAGAGTGAAATCAGCACCCCTTCTCAGCCAATGACGTGCTAGGGGGTGGAGGCTTTGAGAGCTATGGAGCATGGCGGCATGAAATGTGGGCCCCTTTTGTGATTAAGTGGGCCTTAGCTGGTGGTTCCTGACGGGAAACCTGTATTGGCTCTGCCCCCATTGTTTTTGTCACTCCCACCTACAGTCCTCTGGACCTTTAAAATACTGATTCATAACCCTCGGTCACTCTTGCAGATCACTCTCAGGTGTTGCCTGTTTGTTCTACAGGGGCTGCCATACTGCCAGAACATGAGGTTTTAACAGCTTTTGAACCCAGATGACAAGAGGCAGGTCCAGTCACTAAAACGCCAAGCTGTTGTTTTGGGGGGGGGGGGGGCGCTTTAAAACTCTTGATGAAAACAGACAAAACAAGTTTCTTTGAACCATTATCTGTGACCCCCTCCAGTGTCCTCATTGAGAGTGTTGTAGAAAGACTGGAGAAAATATTTTTTCTGGGTAGCAAGTCTTTCTAGTTTGTAAGCAAGTGTAACAACAAGAAGGAGGGGTATCTGATGTGTTAGCATTGCTGCTGGAGAGAATAAGGCCAGGCTTGATGGGAATGGTGCTGTGATGTCAGCAGTGTTTCACAGCCATCAGCGTGTTGGTGGGCCTGCATGGCTGTGTTTTCCATCCATCATCTTAACAGCTTATTCCTGGTGAGGGTCACAGGGAAGCCTGGAGCCCATCCCAGAGCACATAGGGCACGAGACACCGAGGGCAGGGCGCCAACCCACCACAGGGCGCACGCACACACTACGGGCAATTTAGACACACCAATCAACCTAACCTGCATATCTTTGGACTGTGGGAGGAAACCAAAGCAAACCCACCAAGCACAGGGAGAACATGCAAACTCCACGCACACAGACCCAAGGTGGGAATTGAACCCCAGGCCTGGAGGTGTGCGGCGACAGTGCTAGCCACCACGCCACCGTGCCGCTGGTTGTGTTTTCCACCATCCTGAAAGCTGGTTGCCAATGACTGTAAGACTGGACAGTAGTGAGGCCCTGGCACCCACTGTAAAAGCATGGGTATTCACAATTTCTATAAAGGAAACACATCTGCAAAGAGTGAAGAATACATTTTTCACTTCCTCTGCCCACCTCGGTGTGTAAAATTACAACAGCATGACTTGTTAAGAGCAAAATTGGGAAAAAACTAAAATACCGTTCACTGGGAAAGTTGGTGTATCTCACGCTGTTTTGAGTTTATGTTTTCAACCCATTAAACATTACCCATATCGACATCAACATGCATGAAAATTCTAGAAATTATACAACTGCCAAAGACATCTATGACTTTACTTTTTTTAGCGATTTTGCTTTTCAGTAATTCCTATTAGATCTATACGGATACGGAAACAGTGGAATATAAAAAAGAACATTACTGTCATCAACATACACAGCTTCACAATTTTTGCAAGGTTGACTTTACATAAACAGACTACAGTAAATGCAGACAGCGATAAATAGACGAGTATAAAATGATTGTCTGGCCAAAGCCTTGTAAGAACATTAGCTATATCTGATATGGGAGGGTTATTCAGAGCGTAGTGTTCACATGTCCCAATAAGATTTTGCATTGTTCTGTTTACTTTTGGTATGGGCGAAATCCTCTATTCAGGCCTTAGCCTCAAAAGGAAAGATAAGACTTCAAAGTCTGTAGTCACAAGTCACTGGCAAGCCTTTTAAAAGTGTTTCTAGGGGCTGTGATCCTTATGTGAACAGATTCTGACATTCAGACGGATGGTAGTGGGTTAGGAGATCTGTAGTTCTTTGCCAGTCTGCAAGTGTTTTTGACTCAGTAGGTTAAGGACATTAAAATGGAAAAGGGTTCCAGTGCCTCAGAAAGATTGCAAGAGAGAGGGGCAGTGAGATGTGTAGGTATGTGCAGGGACCAGGGGGTCATGTGACAAGGAGCTTAACCAAGAGAACTTGCTGTTATTGATAAACGCTGTTAAATTTTGGTGAACCCCCCCCTTCTCACTACAAGGCGTCTATAAAGGATAAGGAAGTAAATGTTGTGTAGAATAGGGGGCTCTCTTGCAGTAGCTCAAGGGAGGGGCTTTCCCCTGCTTTCAGGTAGTGCCCATCATAGAACATGGTCTCTCTCAGTTCTTCTGTTTAAAGTCTTCTAAAAGCTGTTGTACCCAAGCTTTCAGCCTGTAACCACTCTAAAAGCTCTTTCAACTCCTTCTGTCACTGCTGCAGCTTTGAAGTCACTTGGGAGGGGACATTTTGGGCCTTTTTCTGGATCACAAAAAACAGCTTATGAAATGGTCCTCTGAGGGACTTTTTTCCTTCAGCGTATTTGTTTTCGACCCTTTGTTTCTGAAGAACAAATCCAGCTTCTCCTTTGTTTGATGCGGAGCGGGAAAGAAAGGGGGTAAAAATGTCAATATTTGTGTTGGAGGGAGCCATTGCCTGTAACATAACAGCCAATGGCTGACATGATTTTTGAGCAGAAAAAAATAACTACAGTTAGTTTATGCACGGGGCTTGAGTCCTGGTGTCGATGAAAACAACGCGTGAGCTTGTTTCTATATTCATTGCAATGAGCATGATGACCAAAATGGACCCAACATTAGCTGTGGAAAGACAGTATTTCCATGGCTGCAGCTAGTAATTAGAATTCAGTAATTAGCAGCTTTTATTGTCATTGCATACATATATATGTTGCACATACATGTCACAGCAAAATTTGTCCTCTGCATTTGACCCCTCCCCCTGGGGGGAGCAGTGAGCAGCCATACATGGTGCCCAGGGAGTTAGCGCTGAGTGTCTTGCTCAAGGACACACCTGGCTGGGATTTGAACCAGGGACTGGGAGGGACTTCTACCTCCTGGCCTGGTGCTCTACCCATTGAACCACCAGGCCACCGAAACATAAAAATGCCATGTGTCAGTATGGGAGGCTGACATTCTATCCACTGTGCCACCCGGCCAATGATAGCTAGTGGTGAACATTATTGACACTGTTTTAAGTTGCTTATTGTGATATGATGTTTTGGCCATATCACCCATTCCTAACTTCAGCCTTGTCTTCTCAGCAGCTTCTTCTTTTTCTTCTCCTTCCTCTTTCGGCTGCTGCCTCTAGGGGTCGCCACAGCGGATCATCATTTTCCATACCAACCTATTCTCTATATGTCTTCTCAGCAGCTGACTGAAAATAGTGACAGGCGCAGTAAGTATGTCCAGTAAGGGCAGGCAAATAAGGGCCATATGGGACATGTGAGCGTACCTGTTTCATGGGAGGCTCCCTCTGTGCCGCCAAATCGTTTTGTTCTCCCTCTCTCTGGTTTCTCCTCATCCCCTGCCTTGTGGCAAGCGCGAAAAAAGGTGGAATCCACTTATGTCTTAGCTGTTGGCGGAGAAGAATGCACGGTATGTGCTGATTGGCAGGCCCTGGAATTTGGCCCAGCGGGCTCTACCAGCGCTCAAACTCAAAGGGTTTGGCGCGCGAGTGCGCCCCCAGGATGTACTCATGACATGCCGGTCATTATGGCAGCAGACGGCATATAATTCTCTGACAGACAACGTTTGAGGGGAGACCCTTCATCGGAACCATGTACAAGCTTTTAAAAATTATTTTTCTTAATTGCCAATAATGCACGTCGCTGCCTTGGGTCTGCCTTGGGTTTGCAGTGCTAGTAACATTTCGTACCTGCAACACTGTAGAAAGAGGCACTGGTTTCTTCTGCTCTCTGACTTACTGGTAAAACAAGAAGTTAAATATCTTTGTGTTTGAATTTCTGACCTTAGTTTGAAATTAAAGTTCTGTCTTTTAGCATAGTAGAAAAAAACTGGTTCTTCAAAAAGTGTCTATAAAACAAAAGCACTTGAACTAAATACAATGAGTTTCTAGTAATGCTGAAACTAGAACTACGTGTGTCCCAGTCCGATTTAAGGAGCTGATGTCTTGCCCAAGCAAGGTGTATTTTAATTGATTAGTATCGGCTGTTTTAAGCCTGATTCATTTCATGTACATCTTAAATTCATTTAAGCCTGATTCATTGTTCTTTTGTTTTTGCCTGTTTTGTCACTTTCATCTAAAATTATCCAAGCAGGTGTCTCTTAAAGAACATGTCTGACCTGCTGAATCAGCACGGGAAAAATATTAGAAGCATGTTAAGTGGGCAGTAGTTACTTTTGAACACCTATATATATATGCAGGGTAGAGTTAACATGGGAAAGACAGATGGATTTTCTGTGTTCAAACAACAGAGCTGTGTAGAGACATCTGTGTGTTGAAGCTGCTGTTGTGTTTAGCCTATAGCTTCTTAGTTTCAGCAAAAATAAGTGCAGTTCAGTCAATCAGTAACACTTATTCAGCCAGCAGGCCCAACTGCTCTGCAGCAACAACATAGTAAATTACAGGGCTTTTTACCATGGCGCACTTACGGAGATAGCATCAGCTAGCATGGCTCTTCAGTTCAGCCTCTAAGACTCAAAGTCAAAACATCATTCATGTGGAGGCAAGTCTGCGTTCAGCAAAGATATTCTGCCCACTTCAAAACAAAGAGCAAGACCGAGGGCCAGCCGTGTTTACAGTGTTAACTTCACTTGGGCCACTCAGAAAGCACGCGTGTTTCTTTTCTCTTACCTCTGCTTTTGGTTTTTACAAACACCCAATGCCCTGTACAGTTACCAGTGGCAACAGAACACTGAAGTGTAATTCAGTTGTGCTCCTGCTCATGGTAAAAAAAAAAAAAAGCGTTCAATAGACGAGATATAGATCGGGAGATGGAGAGGATCTAAGACGTCAACCAACAGGCCCAGACTCCTTGCACCAGGATCTAAAGAAAATAATGGTCGGATACGGGCACGAGGCTCTGTTCTCTGTAAAAAACAAGAGGGAGCAAGAGAGCCAATGACGTATCGTAAACTGGCAACTTCACGAAAATCCGAGTTCTGAGATTTGCTAACTGTCACACAGACCTATCTCCAGCTAGGATGCCCCAACGCTGCGACCCGCAACGGTCAGGAACCGAATGTTTTTTTAAACAATGGGTGTCTTTCAAAGATCAGACGTCAATAGAAAGACACCGAGGCGCACATCAGCGTGTCAAGAGGCAAGCGTCAGACAGAACTCACGAAATGCAGCGGCTGAACGTGTCGAGTCTTTTGTTGTGATGGAGCATGGGATAAACTAAAGGGAACACACAAAACAGGTCCCTGTGAAAAACTGGCTACTTTGATTACAAGCACATCTTAATCATTATTGTGGTCACCCCTGTATTGTATTGACAGCTCCTGGGCAGGACGTTTTATGAGCACACTGTTTTGTTTAGGTAAAAATTAAACGTCTCTTTCAGCTGCTTAGGCTGTAAGAAGCTTGGCTCATATTGCAACGTTTCGTGACTATGAATAAAAAAGGAGTATTAGTTGTGTTTTATTATTTTTCCAGCGCCGACTTTCATGTTCCACATTGCCTGGAATGCTCGGGTCAGCCTGGTTAGTGAAACCTGTAAAACATGTTGTTTAATCTCAGCTGTGTACACAGGAAGTGCTCTTTGTTCAGACAGAAGGGATTGTAGGAAGTGGGCTGAATGTGAACACCGGGAGGTGAGCAGCCTGGGCGGGGCTTTCAGGGTGAGTTGGGGGCGTCCTTGGGCTAGGGAGTGCCATTATGGTGAGTGGGCGGGGCTCTCATAGTGAGTGGGCATGGCTCTTATGGTAGGTGGGCGGGGCTCTCTGAGGCAAAGCAACTTGAATGCTGCAACCCAAGCCAAGTCTGAGTACCAGTCAGTACTTGCTTTTGTAACTGCGCTGCTATATATCCCATATTCCTTTTGAAGTAACAGAACAGACAGCAAGTTTCCCCCAACAGCAAGGGAAACTTAATAGGCCTGTTAGCTCTGAAATGAATGGGGCTGGGTTTCAACATGGCCAGCTACCCAGTCCGTTATACAGGACAACTGCAGGGATGGAAGCGGACACAATCTGGCTGAGGGTGGATAGACATGCTGACCATCTCAGGAGGGCTCGGTGGACCTCTGTTCACTGCCTGTCCTCCAGCACCAGGAAGGCAAATCAGTGTGAGGAAAAGCCTTTTTTGCGGCTTTTGTTGAGTGTTTGTTGAGTGCGAGGTGTACTGTTCACTGTGAGGTTTGTTGAGGGAGGTTTTCATGGAATCCCTATCTGAAAACATAGAACCTCTTCCTCCCATAATCCCACCCCACCTGCCCTAGAACAGCAACCCCCCACCCCCCCTCCCTGCCAGCTGTCATCTCTTGGGGCCCTGGTGAATC
>JABJVR010048880.1:0-23289 GCA_025773905.1 Chitala chitala | reverse complement strand
CCTATGTGCTCTGGGATGGGCTCCAGGTTTCCCCGCGACCCTCACCAGGAATAAGCGGTTAAGATAATGGATGGATACCAAAGAATCGATTTTTTTTTGGCTGCGGTGTTGGCATTAATGGACATGCAGAGTAACAGTCGGTACATTCATGCTGCGAAATTCTGTCTGATGGTCTTATATTGCTGTCGACGGGCTCTTCCCTGCACACAACAGTCCCGTGGATGGACCCTGCTTCGGGAAATTGAGCGGTTTCTCTCCTGACTTTAATGATGTGTGCCATCTTTAGATCTCGGTGGGGATTCTCATGCATATTCCATCACAGCAGTTCCAGAGATTATACCAAAACTTTTTCTTATAAAAAAAAAAAAAAAAAAAAAGAACTGAAATTCAAGAGATCACAAACATTACACACACACACACACACACACACACACACACACTTAAAAGTGTGATACGGGCCATGCACATAGTTGTGTTTTGGTTGGAAACCAAATGGATACATGCATTTGACTCTGCACCGAGCCCTTCGCCGTCACACAGAATTACTGCATTTTAAAAAGTCGTGTTTTTCTCAGGTCTCAACGGGACTCCGGTCTGCACGGTAAACGACGACTTGTGGACAGCTCCGTCTTCGTATCCTTACCCCTTCTTTAAAAGCCAGGTGCCCTCAGCAGGCTCTTATACACCACTTGGGTACTCCTACGGAGACTACAGGGCAAACCACAGATCAGGTGAAATTGCCCCCTCTGAATATTTTACATGTTTCCCATCATGTTGAGCAAGCGTGTGTCATTAACAGTGGTTTGTCTTCTGGCGTCACTGGCACCGGCACTGGATGTTACAAATACCATCTACTAATTGATGCAACGTTCAAGATCTGGGTAGCCTGTCGGCATCCATTTAAATTCCACAGAATGTCAATGTCACCTTTTTCAAAGTGTTTTGCCGCAGTGCATTTCAGCACAGCCACACGTGTTTGGGAAGGATGGGGTTATGATGGAGGTGTTTGGGAAGGACAGGGTTGTGATGGAGCATCTTTCTTCACAGATGCCCTGTCTGAAAGCTGGAGGGAAGAGCTTCGTGAGCTCGCTACTAAAGTCAGCTTGACAGCACCATCTAAAAAAGAGAAGAAATCTGTAAGTATCAAGTTTAGTGGCTTTAAAGGGTCTCAAGGTCCAAATGAAACACTGGCAAGCGGACAAAGAGTAAAGTACATTCTTATATCAGTCGCTTTTTGTAAATTATACTTTTGTGGCTCTCAGGTTAGTGATAGAAATGCTAAATGCTAATTAACTCATTTGATTAATCTTTTAATTCAGGAGACTGAGATTACATAAACACAGCACAAATGCTGTCTGATTATAAATAAAGATAAAAATTTCAATAAGCTAGTCATATTCAACAGAATCCTTTTGTTGAACCTCTGAATAAAATTCTCTAGAAATCTTTAAAAGATGTGTTTTGTGGTGTGCCAGCACAGAAAGGCCATATTTGCCTTCAAATTATAAAATAAATTCATTGCCGTACTGAAATAATTAAACCAGTGTGAACCTCACTTCAATACGAGAACATAAAGCATCATTTGTCAGTTAAACGATTGCTTAACATGATTCAAAGTCTATTTAGATTGCAATAAAAAGAAGCACTTGTGGGGATTGACACAGCCATAAAATTTCATTAATAAGAATTCAGTCGTTCAGTGTTTCAGAGCCTGTTTCAGCAAACTGCTTCATGACTCAATAGTGTGAAAAGGTTAGCTTTTTCCTTTGTCAGATAAACTGTATGGCGTTTAATTACGAGTCGCATCTGCGAACAGAGCGTGGCGTACGTCAGCGAGTGGTCTGTGAAGGAAGGGAGCGCGCGACCTTCGGTTTCATGACTTATCGCCCTGAAGCAGGGAGAGGAGGAGCAGGCTGGCCGGATGGCACATTACTCAGCTAAGACTGGACGTCTCATCCCCCCCTCATCACGGGCCTACACCCGGTATTCCACCCAAGGCTCACTGAGACACGGAAGGACTCGCGGGCAAAATCGGTCACCTACCCTGTACGACCAGGAGCTCCTGGTAAGAGCATGTCTCCTCAGCAGTGACATCACGTAGCCAAACGCACCAGCCTGTCTTCTTCACTGATGTTAAAATGTTTTGTCACATGACCCAACAGACTGACTTGTGAAGGACCGGTGTACCTTGTGTTGGTGCTTTTCACGCATATTTTCAGAACCAGGCTCCCGGACCTCAGTAACGCCCCATTAAGTGGCTTTGAAAACAGGTGGATTAAGCAGCCTCAGACCATTTTAACATAAAATAATCTGTGCAATTTTTAGGTTTCAGTATTGAAGATGGCTGCATAACTATTTTCTATATTTTGATTGTTTATCATCAAGTCAATACAGTACACCAAAACAATTCGGTACACACTTGCACATGAATGAGCAAAACTCTTTTCCAGAAAATTCCATTCCACCAAGCTTTGAACAGCAGTCATGCTGGAAGAGAGACACATGAAAGGAAATAATGCGTGGGTGTGTGGCGTGAGGGTGTTAAAGCATGCTTTTAAATTCAGTGGAGGCAGGGGCACCTGCCTTGCTGAGATGTATCTGAAGTAATGTTCCAGTCTGACCTGCTCTCTCTCTACAGATTTTAGAACTCCTGTGTCAGGTCCTTCAGACAGACTCCCTATCTCAAGTCCAGCAGTGGCTCCTGTTTGCAGATCAGCGAGGTAATCTGACCAGGACAGTGCAGATGGAATCCAGTTTGTAGCTAATCTGTAGCTACATCATCTAAAAGGGCTTGTTCTGTAGCCAAGAGTTTACTGACGGCTAAGCGGCGATTAACTTTAAAAAGCATACATTCATACGTCTTCCTCTCTGTACAATTTCGTGCATTGAAATGGAAAGCTTAGAGCTGGTAGTACATTTCTCTCCACTTAGTGTTGACATTCATTTATAGCTGCAATTCATTGAACAGTTCTGAGAAATACCCAGCACATGTTTCTACCATAATATGTGCTGTTATATTCATTTCATTCTCACAGGGGAACATAGTTCATCATATCTTAGTTACTTTGCACTGAGCTGCGCAGTATATACCTGTCTGTCAGTTTGCAGCAGCAGTTTTTTGGAGTTTATTATATTTTTTTACATGAGTAACAGAGGATCAATGTCAAACCTGGTTCTGTTAACAGAGAAGGAGTTTGTAATGGGTCTGATCCAGCAAGCCGTGGACAGCAGTGTGCTCCATGATCTGGGTCAGGGGATAAGCGAAGCTCTGCCAGGCCTGAATGGTACCAAGCAGGAAGGCTCCAGGTAAATGGGAGGGGCTATTCAGAACAGGGGCAGGGCTACACAGGGGAAAGGGGAGGGGCTATGCAAATCTGCCTGCTTCACTTTTCACATTAAAGAGTGGTTTAAAAAAAACCACACACACAACCAGGCATAGACCACTGCAGGGGGAATATATCTGCACTTCATACAATGTACATCTTTGGATTACAGAGGAGCATTATTACAGAATTCCTAAATTCAATGAATCAAAGAAAAACTCATTGTAATTTCAAAAATCCAGTATGATAAAAACATCACATTTGCAGTGTTCATAGGATAGATTATGTATATCATGTTGACTAGAGATAGTAACATGAAGTTCTCATTTAAACTAATGGAATATAATACCCATGTGTAAAGTAAAACGTGGAGCAGGTTTTTTCTGAGAACTAGACTGACTTGTTACACTCTGGACACTCATTCTGTAACTGTATATACACAGTGTTTTTTATACTATGTGCCTACACAGTATATATTTATTGCAAAATTTTATTTTGATTCTCTATGAGAGAGTCCCAAATGCGTTCTCTGATACTGGCTTTTCCACCCCTGAACTGAAGGACAAATGGACAGTTGAAGAAAGCTGAAGGACAACATTGCATTACAAATCCACATACTAATGTAGTGGCTTTTATTTTCTTAGCACTGACAAAACACTCGGAGCCATCAAGGAAGGGGACCAGCCAGGTAATGAAAGACACAAGTATTTTTTGCATTTTAAAGGCATGCTCAGACTGACGGTGCTGCAGACAAAAGATTAATACCGTTTTGATAGGCAGATTTTTGTGTTTAACAACAACTCTCACACACTATGCATCCATGTTGGTTCCTTAAATTAAACAGGCAGGACAAAATTTCAAGTATCACCGATGATATTCGTACAGTAAATCTTATTTTCTTTAAAGACTACAAACACATTGTGTGCATTATTACAGGAAATGTTATGCAGTACTTTATTACGCATATGTATGGTGTGTATATTGGATGAAAGAAAGACAGAAAGGTTCTGCCAGACGTCAGGAGTTATCAAAATCGTTTCTCTCTGAGTCCAGCTGCAAAATGCAATAAGAAAAGGTGCCTATACTTTTGCATTTCTAACAGAAGATGCTTCAATTTTTGACCTTAACTGCAGCAGAATCAAAATTGTGTAGTGCAAACATACAGGAACGAGGTTTTACAGTTACATGAGACGGTATTACGTTCCTCAGAGTTCTTGTGTCTTTCAATGACAGGTGTTTCAGTGTGTGTTCTGATGAAAAGAAGGTAGCGAGAGTTTAAAGTCCAAATTCTTTGGGGACAAAGAGGGGAAATGGAAGAGAAGGGAGCTGATATATGTAGAACATGTGTGCAGAGAACATGCATGCACTTTTTTTCACCTTCATGTGATAACTAATCTCTGCTGCTGAGAGAACTCTGAAAGTTTAACAAATTCCACTATAGCCAAACCCTCAACTTTATTATTGCAGTAAGTGCATAAGCATCAATTAAATTTAATATTGTGGGTATTTATGACTATCATGGTCCATACTGAGCAGAACAAACTTAAACCGGCCATAGTAACACCAACCCAGTATGAGTACATGTTCCGCAATGGCATAGCCAGGGTGGTGCTTTAATTTTTTATTGCAGTTACAATTCACAACGTTTAATCAATGTTGCTCTCGCAGCATCAGTGAAAGAGTACTGAGAAATCTCACGTGTAGCAGAAATCTTACGTGTTAAGAATGCCGACAAGTACTACAACTCCTTCGTGTAGCTAAATGCCAAGTGCACCTGTTCTAAGATCGTTTTCGCCTCTTGTAGAGCTGATTGGGTCGGCAGAAGTTCTACAGGTTCACTCAGAGGATGTGTTATAGCCTGGGATCCGAGACAACTCCCAAGAAATGTTAATGAAATGGCGCACTCACTTACGTTTCTCTTGGATGACCTTAATGTCTTTTTAGCATTCTTCTGAACATAAAAAATGAATTTATTAGTATGGAATGTATAAGAATTTTAAAGTTACTGTTAAATAATGGATAAACGTAGGCAGTAACTGATTCAACTTTTATTAGCAATTGACCAGTGTGATTGGGAACCTTAACATAATTTTCTGCTTTGACGAGTGATCATGCCATGTTCTTGTTTTTATTAAACTCATTGATTGAACATCTGGAGTCTGTGTAGTGGGTTGCAACAGCTGTGTTTCACTGTTTGTGATTAACTCATATATAGGCATACATTGGGCAAATCCATTTTATCCAGTGTTTTTAGACATTTGCATTTAAGGACTTCAAAAAAAAAATCCTTACTATGAGATACAAAAATACCAATTTTCATTTTCTCAAAAATACTCCACCCCCACCCAAAAATATCTTTTTCTTATGGTCAAAATCTAAGAACCCCAGTTGCTGCATTCTTCAGAATTAAATTCAGATTTATTGTGCAAAAAGATGCAACAAAACCTTTTTCCTTTCTTCCACACAAACTGTAGTATACTGACCTACGTGTGTCTTATTTCACGTTCCAACTGAATAGACAGAGCATTGTGAAAACTCCCTGTACTGTTTAAATTCTATAGCCACTGTACACACAAAACGCACTCAAGCTTAATGCTCAACCGACAACCCATTTTCAGTCCCAGTTCTGACAACCTGAGAGGACAGCAAAGTTCAGGTCACGGGAATTTGTGCCCTACTGAGTGTAGTGATACGTTTGTGAAAGTCTGATTTCATCAAGGTAGTCAAAAACTGTACAGTAATGGGTGTCGAGTCCCTCTCTGAATGCAGGTAGGCAGTTAATGGAAAATCTGGGGACAGACACACAGGCCATTTCTGGTGTCCTTCAGCTGTGCGGTTCACTGTAACAGATTTTTCTTCAGGGCAACGTTGGTCTTGCAGTGAAGTTGATATTAGAACAACCGTATGTGCAGGAAGGTTCCAGAAACCAGAATGTAGCATCTCAAGAACAAAGTGGGTGTCCTCCTTTTCACTTCTCACCACCGCCCCTTAAAACTAATTCTACTGAAAAGCAAATTAACAAAATTTTGTTTATATCCAATTTCATTGTCAATAAATTAGTGTTTGGATGCTCCATCTTTCCAAGCAAATCGCCTCATGGGGAAGGAAAAAAGTACCGTCGTTCAATCCGTGAGTTTATACGTGTGACTTTGGGCAGAAGTCCACAAACCAGTGCTTGCAGACCCCATGAGGTTCATGCATTCAAAATCAAACATCACACTGAACACCTCAGACATCAAGCAGGTTCTGCACAAATAGGAGAATTTACTTAGGCAGCTGAAATTGGAATATAAGGAAAAATACATAAACTGTGGAAAGTTTCCCCCCCCAGGGCAGGTCACATCTGGTCATATCAGAAGGGCCTTATAATCTGCTTTTTTATGTTCTTTTTCCAAATACAAATAATTTTTTAAAATACAATATAAAGATGTTGCCATAATACACAGTTCTGTGTATCGGTATTATAAATCTGTACATATGTATAATAGATGTATGTACATAATATATAATTTGTATAATGTGCAGTTTTTTTCTTATTTTAAATTTTACACTAAATAGTAATTTATTTTCCCGAGTTTAAAATAGCTGGTCCAGGTCCATGCAAGGACGGGGATGGAAGCGGAAGACAATTTTACACGCTTGCATTTTTTGTCATGTTGTCAATATACATTCAAATAGAAAAGAAACACACACATACACACACAAACATGAAGGATCCTCCTTGCACCCTGGGTGACCTTGTAGATGGCTGAAAAAAAAGCTTCTTGGACAATGAAAATCCGCTTATTTTGTAACATGTGCCAGGCAGCCCAACAGGTGTCTTGGAAGTGAATCACAGTGGTTGTGCCCCTGTCCTCAGAGAGTATCCGGGTTGTCAGGTGAAGTTCAGCATTCACGTCACTGGCCCACACACAAGGACACCTGTTAGCCTGTCCTGATAGCGGGCAAAGCATCCGCTGGCGCCGGTTCAGCTATTCTTGCAATTTGCCCTGCAGCTGCTATCGAGAGAGGTTAAGCGGTGCCCGGAGACCAGCGCCGTTTCACAAAGCTAAACTTGGAGCATGAGTTGTCCAGTAGGTCTTATGCACTTGCATGGCTTTGAAAAAATAAATAAAGCTGCACAACTGCACCTCCTTTCACTGGGTTATGAACCTATCACCTACTGGTGTTTCTCCACCACTCCTGCAGTTCTGCTCCATACTGTCCATGTCAAGGCTGGTGATGTGACTAGTAGTAAGGTAGAGGATGGGTCTATGGAAATGGTTGGTTGCACTCTTCCCAAACAGGAAGTGGGGCTACTACCATTGAACAGTAGGAAGTGAATAAAATGGAAAATTTGCTATTGTTATTGAAAATTAGCTGCCTAACTTGAGATGTCTTTTACAAGTTTTTTTTTTTTTACACATTAACATTTCTCTAACCTGAATTGATTATTGAATGCATTATAGATGTGTATATATGTAAACTAGGTCTTTATAAGGGGGATAGGTGCAGTATTTTGTTTTGTGTTTTCTCCCTTCTTGCCTCCATTTTTGAGCCTAGTGATGCAGCTCAAGCAACCAGGCAGTTAGTCAGTCAGTTATCTTTTATACCGCGTCAATCTGTTAAGGGTCGTGGGGGAGCCTGGAGCCCATCCCAGAACACATAGGGCGCAGGGCAGGGGACACCCAGGGCAGGGCGCCAACCCACCGCAGCAACCAGGCAGTTGTCCAATCAAAACAGTTTACATATTCAAATTTTTGTCTTTTTGTTTTGACTTTCTTTTACTTTAGCTGCCAGCTTCAGTTTTTTTTTCTTTTCATTATTGATTGATTTGTTTATATTTTGTTTGTTTGCTGAACTCACTGGAACAAAGTTAATCCTTTTTATTTCAGTGCATAATTTTGACCTCTGTCTTACTTCAGTCTGGTCCACTGGGTCCACCCTAACAGTACCATTCACACAGCATTCAGGACCTGCCCTTGAACGACCTAGAATACATTATGGCTTGTTAAAAAGTTTAACAGGGTCTTGATGCTCCTAAAGATGTATCGTTTTGCTGTTTTGACCACGCTGTTCTTGGCCACACCACATACAGTAACTACGGTTATACCCAGGCGTAGATTCCATGGCAACCATGGATCTATGAAGGTTGTAATCCTCAAACCCAGCAACGTTGTCACAGCAAGAGTCTTTGGTTGCTACAATGTTAGATCTTCCTTTGTTTTCTTGGGCAACGATCAGACATTTGAGCCAGGTTACCAGAGCCAAGTTTGCATGCTGATACATGCCTGCGACCCGTTTCACAAAGTGTTGCCTTACAAATTTGTGAGTTGTACGTACTGTGCTATGTACCAGTGTCAGTGAACCTGGAAGCATGCTTCTGTGTGAGTGCGCGCGCGTCTGTGTGTGTCTCACACTGATGTTCCTTCCAGGGTGCATCTTGACTTACACCCTTATTGGTTAGGTCTCAGGAACATTGTGACTGTTTGCATAAGCCACGATGGATCAAATGACAGATGTTCTCAAAAGTGCAAGGAGGGCATTCAAACATATAAACAGACACAATGCATAGAGCGAGCTTCAAGCATAGTGATGTTCATTCCAGGTTAACTGTACAGCAGTGCACCTTCCTCAGGTCTAGGATCACCGTAAGCCTGATGTGAACCAGATATGTTCAGCGTAGGACCTTCTGTAGGTCTCACGGTGCTACATCAGAACTCATGGATGACAGTGTCCAGCCCTAAGAGGGTGTGACAGGTGACAAGTTTAGAACATAGAACCTTGTCTGTATACATCTTAGTATAGTAGTAGGTACAAGAATAATGTTACAGTATATACACATGAATGGACCAATGGGCAGCACAAACTGATAGCCATTGTTTGATATTTGTGTGCGTTTTCCCAGGAAACTCTGCCAGGCAAGAAAACAGAGGCCAGTATACCAGCCCATGAGCCAAGTAAGCCCCAGAACATGCATCTATGCAGGCTTAGTGGCTCTAAAGCCATGCGGCTGCCGCATCAAAACTCCAACATAATCTTTGTCACACAGAAATGCATTCTACAGCCATTGGTGCTGTTGCACACATTTCAAGAAGAGGACACGCCACATTTGGTTCAAAATTCAGTGAATGCATTTCACATATTGCAGAACATCACCTTTCAGAACCGTATCAGTTCCTTCCTGGATACGTTTGTAATGTTGAGAATCTGAAGAGATGTCCTCGCTGAAGGCCATTTTTTGGGAGGGAGAAAATGAAGGTCAAATTTCTGCATTTTTTACTCTTTATTTTCGCAAGGTGTCCGTCACCCGCCTGGACGGCCTATACTTCAAAAAGAGTGTGCAAATAAATGGTACCATTGTGACCTCAGGATCTCGAACAAAACCAAAATGGTGTTATACAATGAAAACAGGTAGGAAAGCTTCTGGAAAAAAAAAAAAAGTGAAATGTCACATTTTAACAAGAGTTTTGCCATTGTATTCAGCAATAGTTTTCAGATATGATTTGATTTGCCGGCAGTCGTACTGTCACTGCGGTTATGAGACATTCATAAATGTTGTCCGTCTGACTCATTCTGCACACAGCCTGCATTCTTCACTGGGTCACATATTTGAAACAGGCTCCTTTGGATACCCACAGTTAAGTGTAGCATTTCCAAAAATGCCACAGTGTGGATCCAGACACCAGACTTTCAGTTCATTTCCTGGTACAAAATACCTTCGTTTTTAGTGCTGGGATTACATGCCAGGGAAGGCAGAATTTTTGATTACTCAACATGGGAAAATAACGAGTTTCATCTGTTATCTACATGCAATCAGATTTCCATATTGTTGGAACTGTACAGACTCAAATGTTTTGCTCACATAACAGGTACAAAGGCCAGTACATTTGTCAGGAGACCAGCGGTGATTTTTATGACAAAAACAAATGATTTCTTTGGCATCTGTACCTGCAAACATAGACTTTTTTGTTTAAAGCTGGCAGACTGAGAGTTGAAGTGGTAGTCTCCCAAAACCTTTTCTATGGTACGTTTGTTTACGCAGTGCAAGTTCATGGAATGGCAGCATTTCTACTAAAAAGCCGTTTTAAAAGGCAGCTCTGTGAGGTTATCATGGAGGTGACAAAAAATAAAATTAATTGCCACAAGATGCTTCTGCTTTTGTACTGAGTCATGTAAAACACATTCATACTCCTGTGATACTTTTCAGTCCATCACTACAAATATTTCATATTCAGTTCCTGGGTAAAAAAAACCCACACACCAAAGGAAGACAATCAAAATGAAGATGGAAAGATGAGATAGCACTGAGGAGCAGACAAGCATATCAAAATAGAGCATTTTTGTTGCAATTTCTCTGACCTCCGAGCCTCACACATGGCTTGCAACACAAATAACAACAGTGCAAGTCAAGGCTCCAGGAAAGAAAGCATTTTCCAGCTGGCTTTCATGACATTTGTACTGTTCAGCCAATTATGTAAACATATAAATATATAAAATGGACATTAAAAAAAAAAAAAAAAAAAACCCCAATCAATCAATTCAGATTGATCAGGTTCATTATAACCGAAGAACCTACTCTGCTACAAAGAGACAATGCAGACCACAAAAGTGGTAACAAACGAAAGCAATCACTTTAGTTGTGTCGCTTAAGAACAAAACAAAAGAGGAAAAAAATTTAATCTTTCAATGATGAAGCAGAAGGGGGAAAAAAATAAAAGTTACAAAATTTTAAAGCCCCCCCCATGACAGGAAGAAATTCCTAAAACTAGGCAGAGCAGAAAAAAAAAAAAAGCTCCACCAAGCAGATATACGTATATATAGAAAACACTTTCAGCTGCATCTTATTAATTCCATTGATTGTTGACTGGGTGGACCCGCTCGTTGCCATGGGAGCAGAGCTTGAGCCTCATCTGAAGTCTTCACAATCACATCACCCTTTATTATTGTTTTCAATGCTTGGTGATAGTTAGATACAAAATACCACCTTCATTATAAAAATATATAAACTTATCTTTCCCAACTGAATGTTGAAACTCCTATATTGAAACCATTCCAAAATATTATATATATATATATATATATATATTAGGGTATTTTCCTGGTTACTTGTGGAGTAACTGTAGTATTTAACTACCGTTGGCCCAAGGCAATATGTTTCAAAGGGTTCAACAATGAAACCAAGCTTATATTTTTTTTGTCATATGAGTAAATTTTTTTTTTTTCTGGTTGGGATACAGCAATTAGCTAACCTTGATGAATGGCAGCTGCTCTCATTCAGAGGTCAGGCCTTAATCACACGCTGACATTTGAAGGTCATGTTTCCCGGCCTGCTCAAAACAAAAACGCATATTCCATGGGTAGCTGTGTGTAAAAGATGTTCAGCTCAGAACCTGGCAATGGAGTGAGGGTGATTCCAGCAGCACCTAGCATCCCTGCAGCTGTCCCAAGATTAATGAATGCATGTGTACGTAGAGACACAAACGGCTGCGTGATTCAAAGCGTTAACAAGACAACCCTAAACAATCTCCACTCGAGAAAACCGGTAACGTCATCATGAGCTGTCTTGTATACTATGCGTTTAGATTTTTCTCGTCTGTATAAGGATATATGCAACATTTACTAGCATGGTGCAGACCGTTTGTTTGATTCTGTTGTCCGTAACAACAGAGGAATCTGGTTGTGCTGCTACTTGAAATAAAATTGCCTTTTTTCACTTTTTGAGTTCACCTGGAAAGCAGTGAAGGAAAAACAGGAACACGCTGACTGAACTTGTGACCTGTCAAGTGGGAATGTTTGAAGGAAAATAAGAACAAAGAAAAATCCAAAATTTGGTAGATTAGGCTTGGTGGAGCAGGCAAAAACACTGTAGAATGAGCTCTAAGCCTTACACAGAAGGGGAGATTTAGGCATCGTGGTTGACTGATAATGTCTCTGACAGAAGGTTGTGGGTTCAAATCCCACCCTTATCTACTGCTCTGTGAGGGGTTGGTGCCCTGTCCAGGGGGTACTTATGTTGAGCCCTAGGCCTCCTGGGATGGGGGTAGGCCGTCTATAGCCCTGCATATGATAAGCAGGTGGATAATGGAAGCTCACAAAATTGCATTTAACAGAAATCTTGCTACTATACCATCAGAAAAATGATATGTTCTCTGCAGATTATAGAATTATTAGTGATAAATCAGATATGTGGTGTGGTGCAGTTTCTCAGTGGTCAGAGCTGTTATTTTGTATTTCTGACGGCAGGGGTTCAAATCCCAGCCTTTATTGGTCCAAACCCTGGATAAAATGAAAGAGTTATGTGAGGGGTAAAAAAACAAACGGGGTACTGGTTCTTCTGTTGTGGTGATTTCCCTCATGGGGCACAAGTAACAGAGAAGGAAAGAAAATGAACTGGGTATTTAAGGCAGGAAAAGCATTTGCTGTATTGAAAAACAGTTTGAAATCCCACACATTTGCTCATATAAAAAATTTTACATATTTGTAAACTTCGTGTTGATTACAATATATTCACATAAATGTTAAACTCTCTGCAGAGAGGCTGCAAAGTATTAGACTTCTACAAATTGTTCCATGCTTTAGAGCCAAAATGAAGTAGGACTGAAAAGGTGGTGCTAGGTTTTAGGGGACGATGGGAGTGTAGGAGTTAGCACAGGTCCTGATGTGAGGGGGTGACAGGCCCTGGGAACAGAGTGGGGTCAGACAGGACAGAAAGTGCCTCCATCAGCACCCTGTAGGCCTTTGTTTGAAGAAGGGCGGGGGGCAGTAATCTCCAAGTGTCTGGAGAAACCTGAAATACGTCAGTCTCAGGCTGCCAGTGTTTGGACTGCAATAGTGAAGACATAATCGAGTGTAGCTTTTCCAAATTGTCTGGGCCAGATAAGCACTTGTGTTCAGGCGGTTGAGCTTTTTGTCTGGGCTGGGACTGAACAAGTCCTCTATTATTTTGAAAATACAGCTGTGCCGTTCACCGCATCATCTGCCCTTAGTCATTACAATGGTTATTTAGTTGCATGGCTGTACATTGATTGTCATATTAGCTGACTATGTAAACATAATTATGTCATGTCTGAAATTCATCCTTGTACTTTATTCTTTGGGAATACCGGAAAACACCTGTTTTTCTAAACGTAAAATTTGTTGCATTAGTTTTTAATTTTATTTTGTAAATCTTGGGAAATTATTATGTATAAATCCTCTTTCGAACTGGGTCCATTTTCACTGAACTGCATGGCAACAGGCCCAATGTCAGTCCGCAGTTGGCCAGAAATGCATGTTGCTGTACGACAGAAGACCCAAACTAAGTGTGCACATGAAACCAGCAATCACGAACCAACAGTGAATGGTGATACTGGCAGATTTACTTGGGGTCAGCAAGTTTCTCAACACCCACATCTCTATATACCTGTAGTAAACCCAGCCAATCAGCTATCAGTATACAGTTCACATGGAATCAATGCAAAAACTATTGGACAGAAGTCAGATCTAGGACTTCAACCTGATGAACCCTTTATCAGATAGCACTTGCTGCTTCAAGCCCAGGGAGGAGTCATACTGTCCAGTAACATACTTAATTGAATAAATAGATTTGGTTGCATAGATAAACGGATTTGAATGGAAGAGGCTCTGGAGAAAAGCCTTCAGCTACATGGTGATATAGTAGCATAGACCCCTCTGCAGACTTCAGGGAGAGATGATCCCGGTGGGATTTGAGCCCTATTGTATGTAGCTTACCATCTGCAATAGTCATCTGGTAATAAAATGTATTTGCAAAAGAACACATCTGTGCTGGGTCACATTGCTCTGAGAATGTTTATTTAAGACCCAAAGCTGTTTTCAATTATAAAAAAAAATAAATACCTGGCTATGGTAAGATTTAAAATTAGCTGGCCTTAAAACCTTGTGGGCATTTTCCAACTGCATGCAATTTTAAAGCTACAAATAAGTTCTTCATGAATATGATTTGAATAGTGCCCTATCAGAAAAGGCTTGCAAGTGTAGCATTATCAGAAAAAAGGTTTGACTGTGTTAGGTCATGATGCTTTTTGAACTGAACAGCACATGTCATAGACTGAAAAATGCCACCGGCAACATTTACGCCCCTCGGAGTAGGCACAAATTCACCCACCGCTTCTGACCTTTCGAGAAAGTCAGGTTACAAGTGTGGTATCTGAACATTTCCGCTCTTGCCTGTAAAACCTACTCTGTCATTTTCATCCTCTTTCACATTTTCCCCAGACCCTTCAGATGGCCCTGAAGGCAGGATTCTGTTAAGGCCTATCTTACAACCTGCTCCTTATCTCTCCTGCCTGTCCTTCGGATCCAGTATAAAGCCATGAGCTGACACCCCCAGAGTCCTGCACCAGCCCCCCTTGGTGACAGACAGCATGTTGCCTGCGGTTGTGAAGCTGTGCTGTGGAATCTCTTACCCACACATCCGGAGCATGGCAGGTACGGGGTACGGAAAAGCCCGGAATATCGGAAAAAAGAGCATGGCAATAAGTCAGAAGACATGGCAACTAAAAAAAAAAACATTTCTCTGATGGACGAGGGAAAAATCTCTGTATCCATAATTAGTTCTTTTTTATATAAAGTAATTTCTTTCCTTTGCAGCAAAGCTTAATCATGTTTAGCATTGTGTTAAAAATGTACATTTGAGACTGCTCACCAAAGAAAGGATGATAATGTAATGGACAAATCAATTTTGTTAAAACACAGGACTGAAGCGTGCAGCTATGGCAGCTATTGGACAAGAGATAGCCCACCTGAACAAGGATGGTCAGCTCACCCTGTCTGACTGGGCGAGATCTCAGATGTGGTCCAAAACATCTCCACATACCGGTGAGTTCAGAACGCTGCAGCAAATTTTGCTAGAAAAAAATTAAATGACGTTGACATTTAAAATCTGTTAGCCTTTTTTAACTTAAGAATTATCTGTACATATTGGACACTGTAGATTCTAAAATTATCCTGTCGTTTAAAAAATATATATGAGCACTGCTTGATCTTGCAGAAAGAAGGGGTACTGATGTAATGCTGAAGAGGTCTTCACCAGTGGAAGAATCAGTGTATGTGAAACAAGGACAGGAAGCACTGCAGAAAGCCCTGGAAATTATTGAGGACAAAACTGGCTGGAGAACAGAAATTTCAGAGGTACAGTGTCAAACATATAATATATTTACTGTTCCCTGTTCAGTCAGCATATCACAGTGTAGTCATCTTAGAGACCATACTGTACAGTGGGCCATTCACCATTCCCCACGGTTCATCACAATGCCAATGCGCTTGGTGTCCTCTTCAGGAAAACGGCGATGTCATCTACAGCAAAACCCTCCCGGGTGCGAGGAAGGTCTTCAGGCTTGAGGCTGTCCTGGACGCCTCACCGGAGGAGCTTCACCTCCACTTGTTTGTGAAAGCTGAGGAGATGAAACTTTGGAACCCAAACATCCAGCACATCAAAGTAAGCCTTCACATAACGGTGTAGACCACAGGACTCAAACTCAAACCACCTGACCAGTGGCCTCCTCTTATGGGGGCTACTTGACTTGACGTTGTCCAAACAAACAAGTAGGAGCCAAGGAAGTAAACGTGAGCCTCCCTGTATATAGATGCTTGATGACGGAGTTCACAGTGAAGGCTTGAGCTAGTGGGTGTAGTTCCTGCTTGGAGACTAAAACAGCCCATGTAAAAACACTACACTTTATGATAAAAATTTTTTTTTAAAAGTAAACAAGCAAAAAGCTTTGGGCCATTCTTAATGCTACCTCATAAACACGAAAGGGGCCTTATAACTATGTCTTCAGGGCCTGTTCTGCCATGGGTTGGTAGTGTGACACCCCTGGTGTAGACTACCATTGAATGCTCCTTGTTGTAACAGTAGGTGGCGCTGCAGTTAAAGTAACAGTAACTAATCAAAAGGGATGGTTGGTTTCAGTATCAACAGCTATTAGTGAAGCACTTATCCTGATTGGCTTCAATAGATATTGATGTTATTATTATTATTATTAATTTTGTAGGTGTTGAAGCACATTGGTAAGGACACAATAGTAACCCACGAGGTTTCCACGGAGACAGCAGGTAACCTGATTGGACAGAGAGATTTCCTAAGTGTTAGGCACTGCTGTAAGAAGAATTCTTGCATCTACCTGGCTGGAGTTGCCACACACCTGGATTCGTATCCCCCACAAAAGGGCTTTGTAAGGTAGGTCACACTGTTCTCCTCTCATTCATTATTATTATTATTATTATTATTATTGTTGTTGTTGTTGATTCATAGGCAGCATGAATTTGAATCTGGTATGACAAACAAACTTGCCAGTACACTAAGGTTGGACACAGCTGTAGTAATTTTTTAAACCTCAAATTACTGTCATGTATGTGTGAGTTTTGTAACACACTGGCTAAGCAGGTTGTACTGTCCAGTGTTATTGGTTCAAATCCTGTTATAATCCCATTTGTTGCAAGATTAATGAAGATTAATTATCCACGTCTTTCAGTTTTTCCCCAACCAGAGGAATTTTACATTATATTATTGCTTTTAAGTGGCTGTGCTCTTTATGCAACTGAATGCGTTTGTGTGTGCACACGTGTGTGTGTGTGTGTGTGTGTGTCCTTCAACTGACTTTTGTCACATCACATCCAAGTTTTCTTTCCAAGAAAACTGTTGGACTACAAGATAAGAATGATTAGATATGCAGTAATCAAAAACCAGGCCAAATTAAGAGATGCACATTTCCAGCCAGTGACCTAATAGGCATGCAGATATGAATGCAAATGTACAGGCTGTAGTTTTCTGCTGACCACTCATACTCTTCTGGGCAGAGCTGAGGACGGACCTACCTGCATAATAATACAGCCAAGTGAGGGGAACAGGAAGAGGAGCCGGTTTACCTGGCTGCTCAACATGGATCTGAAGGTAATACTCTCCAGATGTTACAAACTCAGCCACCCCCCCCCATGTTTTTCAACTTTGATCCAAAGGACTTTATTATGTATTCAGCTGAATGTTATATGGCATTAAGGAGAACATCGGCAGCAGATAAGAGGAAAGCTTTTTAAAATTTGTTCTTATGCATAGGTCTCCATAGCTGCCTTTTGTCATGCTCTTGTGAATATGTATCTAATTACAAAATATACTTCTAACGTAGCATTCAAATGTTTTTCTACGAACAGCATTGCTAATTTTCATTTTTATATAACTTACCTATACATCAGTATTTTTTCCTTAGGTGATGCCAATATATAATTCAGCCTGATGAGGTTTAAAACTGAAAGTGTTTTTACTATAAAGTTGAAATATATTGAAACATTCTGAAAGCCTCACACTGTAAACTTTACTGTTCTTCACACAGATATCCAGTAAACGTGTCTGAGCTTAATGATACACTTTGGCAAATAGCCCCACATTATGTGGAGTTTTAGGCCTTAAATTACAAAGCACCCGTTTCTGTTCACGTTTCAGGGCTGGCTACCGAAGTCCATCGTGAACCAGGCATTGCCGCGAGCGCAAGCTGACTTCGCTCGATACCTGCGCAAACACCTGTCTGCCTGCTCGTCCAAGTTAGCTTAATGGTGTGGGGGGCACATTTGGGTTTGCACCAATGACAATGCCCTTTCTCCCCCCATGCCACTGACTCCAGTGTTGGGGGGGGGTGCCAAAGTGCCTATAAACAGAAGAACCTACTGCCCAATCCCTAGAAGATCAAGAAAGTTCTCCATAGACATTTGCAGGTGGACATGGCTTGGCTGTTAAAACTACAAAGCTGTATTCGTAATAGGAACATATAGCATGCCACACAACCTCAGAACTGACTGCAAAGTTCACTTTCCTACCGAAAATTTTAACGATGCACGTCTGGGGAACTCTGGACTGTTTACGAACCTAAAAAAAAAAAAAATCTGCATCTTTACGTGAATGCCAAAGCAGGCCAACGTAAGCCACCGTCATTGTAAATTATTGACATTAAAAACAAACGAGTTATGCTTGCGTTCTGGGGTTTAACAATGCTCAGCAACTGGCAATACAACTGAAGTGGATCAACAAAACGACACAGTTGTTTAACGTATATAGAAAGACACGCTTCGTTATGGAAGTGTTTTCACAAGTACGATTTTAATAAACTCAATGACATCATTTATTATTTGAGGTATTGAACAACATTAGGTCTTTAAGTCAGCTGTGCCTGGACGCACCAGTGGTTACGTAAACCTCAAAAGCATGATCAGTTTGCTTTTTTTTATTAATTGTACACAAGCAGGTAGTTAAAGTTATTTGTGATGCAACCTGCCCACAGGTACACTGACCACGCCTCGTGTTTAACTGTACTGAAACAGTTAATGGAGCATCCTGGCTGAGGCCCTGGAGGAAAATTATTTTTAAACATTTCACACCAGCAGCAGTATTACATTAACGTCATTGCACTGGTTCATGGCCTACTTGCATAAAGCGTCTGACGAGGAGTGCGTTTCACCGAAACCACTAGGATTACTTCAGTTCCATTTTGCGTTTCGCCTTTCACAGTGTTTCGCCGAGAAATCTGTTGCCACCCCAGCTGTTTTGTGCGAAACATACGGTACAAATTTTACACAACTTCAAATGTCACGTGAAAGATCACAGGCCACCAATATTTATTTCAAACTGAAAGTCGTTAAAAAGAAAAGGATAGCGTAGTTCTCAAAAACCCCTCAGGTCTCCGTGGAGAAAGAACAAAAGAAGAAAAGGTATTCGGTAAAAGTCATGCATGTTCTCCAGTAATTCACAGAAGGTCACGTGTGGTCATCGTCGTTCCGACTCCAAGTTGCATTACGAATTTTCCATTGTTGTGCTAAAACGTCTACTGCTTTAGCTTTTTAGCTGTTTCCTATCACTTCAAAAATTAATAAATACCAACATTTAAAGCTCTTATCCACGTATATACAAGAACTATACAAAACAACGACGTGATGAATGGCATAAGCAGATCGAACAAAAAACACGGGCAGCTGAGAGCGGCGGAAGTCTACGAGATGACATCTGCTAATGTTACAGTATCGTTCCATCTCCCAGTCACGTTACGCTCAACCTGAACTCGTTTGCTGTTATTTTCAAAAGGATGGCGAAATTTACACTATATACAATATTACTTGAAAAATATATATCAGTTAAAAAAATATCCAAATACATATTTCTGTAAAAGTGTATGTAAATTCAGGTGGATGAGGATGTGCGTGTTACAGTAGGGATCATAGATGATGCACATGACTGTTAATTAACACAACAATTAGTTTAGATTTGTTCTTTGGGGACGGTATCTTTGAGCACCAAGGAGAGGGGTTAAAGCTCCCAGTCAGAAATTACGCCACAATATCACAGCTGTCATGAAAGGTACTGTGTGTATTCAACACGTATTCAAAAACGCCTGATGAAAAGGTTGACACAGCTGTACACAAACGAAGGTGGAAATGTTAGCAATTAGCGAGCAGTTATCCCATTTCAGCTTCCAGGCTGTATAAGTTAGCGCTGCACTCTTTCATGTGGTTTTCAATGCTGTTTCTGAGGTAAACATTACGAATGTAAGCCACCGGCATGGAAGGGAACGTGCCGCAACCAGTCGAGAATCGTGCTAAAGTTGTAACTGACGAATGTGATGTACAAACTGAGAAGCTGCTTCACAGTTGGCGTGGTGTGGCTCGAGTCACCACAGGTGTGGTCCTGTATGTTGGGTCCTTTTCTGATACTGACTCCACCCTTCTTGACGTGGAAGCGGCGGAGGGGCGGAAAGTGCTGCCCGAGCTGGAGTCTGAGGTAGGCCGGCTAGGGGAAGTACTCAAGCCTGGAGGTAGAGTTGGCACAGTGTCCGAGGCTCCCTTGGAGGGTGTTGGAGTGTGATCAGCAGGCTGCTGGGTGAGGCTGGGGCTGCTGGGAGACGAGGCAACGGTGGGCTGCTTCAGGCCTGGCGTAACAGTCAAGCCTTGAAAGGCTGTCATTGGCCTCATGGGAACGGCTTCTGTCCCTGATGGTGGACTGTGGGTAATCAGGGGCATGGTCCCTACTGACAGCGGTATAGAACTGGCCTGGACTAGCGGCCCTGGACTGCCTCTCTCAGAGGTGGGCAACCCCAGGACAGGTGGGGGAACAGTGGGACTTGCCTTTTTGCTGCAAGACTCACAACAGAGCTTATTGTATCCTGCGAGGGTGCAGTAGCGGGCAAGAACCTCCATCTGGCAGAAAATGGATTTGTCAGCAAGGCAAGGCTCATCTGAAAGGAAGGTTTACATATGTCTCAGCAGCAGAACCAAAGGGAAGAAACAGCATTGCATAAAGAAACTGTCACAAAGAAAAGTGTGTTGCTTACCAATTTGTAAAGAACAACAGCATAATACAGTTGTAGTAATACATGGTGTGTTATAATAGCACCATTTGTAATAGTGGCTGACAGCAATGTCATTCTGTCCTAGTTAGAGCTAATACTACAGGTTATGTGACGAGGTTTGGAACTGTATTTTAAAAAGCTATTAATACAGTGAATATTAAAACAGAAATTTCTTGTTTTTTAGTCACGCCTGAGGCAGCGTAATGTCCGTTTGCTGGAAAACCACTTACTTGAAGAAATTTTGTTGATGGGAATTTGTGGTTGAGAGTCCTCCGTCTTTTCAGTTGTGTTTATTAATGTTTCCATGCTCAGTGAGGTTAAAATTGAATTCCCTATTGCGTGGAAGGGGGAAAAAAATTCAGGTACTGTAAATGTATTCCACATGGGAGAGAATCATAGAAACAAGCCTGTAGCAAACAGCCATTTTCTAAAATTGACTAAATGACTATGACTTTACTATGACTAAAAATTGTGAAATTAAAATAAAAAAAAAAAATTTATCATATACACAAGAAATTACTTAATAGTCACTTCATCTTGTCAAGCTTTAGGTCTAAGTCATAGATTAAAAACCATTCTCTGTGTAGACCAGTCCTATATCTTCCCCTTTTAAATGAAAGTGCTTTTCACAGAATATGCTCCATTGTCAATGCAGCCATTCATTACTGAAACGTTCCCGCCCTCCCAAGAGGAAACAGCCTGAAAGAGTACAGTGGGGTTCAGGTGGAGCAAAACAACCCACTGACATTGACGTAACGGGTTACTATACATAATGTGTTATGGTCGAGCACTTTTTCACCTTTGGAGAAGGAGAGCACAACATGAACAGCATCACTCCCGTTACACACGGTGCGTTTCATGCTCACGATTTGAGTAGCTGAATCATTTCTGTTTTAACCTATCTGTCTAAAAAGTGAGAGGTCTCTACCCAGAGGTCTCTAGCCCTCCACTCTCGAAGCAAATATTTTTTGTGCTTTTTGCAGGAGCTGATTTGCCTGTCGCTGGTATGAACACAGAGGAGAGATTCTGACTGTGCAATAAAAGGACTGGATTGTGGAAGTGCTGTTAGCATGCAGTGCACGTGCATGTGTCCGTTACCTGGACAGGGCGCCAGCTTGCACATCTGCACCGCGTCGGGCTGGTCGTCGTCACACTGGGCCGCGGCGCTGTCCGCCGCACGACACACCACCTGTCGCTGCTGGATCCCCTCCCCGCAACTCACGGAGCACTGCGGGATGGCACAGCAGAAAACAGCATGGGCTCACATCCAGGCAGGAAGTGAAGGACTGGCGGGCGGGGCTCTGTGTTCACTCATGGTGGGAAGGGGAGGACTGTATTCATGGAGAGTGATGACTGTGTTCTCAAGGGGCAGGGACTCTGTGTTCACGGGCGGGCGGGGACTATGTGTTCACAGGGGGGTGAGGACTATGAGTTCACGGGGGGGTGAGGACCCTTGTTTCGCCAGAAGGCAGGGAGGACCATGTTCACTGCACACTTCTTAGTTGTTTGTTCCAAGGAGTTTCCCAGCTTTACGTGGTTTACACTGATGGAGATTTAAAGTACAGTGAGGGCTGTTTAAAGGGCAGGCAGGGGTCAGAACCCACCTGAGACCAGGCGCCGGTCCTCCACTGGGCAGGGCAGGCCGAGCGGTTACAGGGCCTCCTGATCTCTGGGCGCTCCTCCTGGCAGTACTTAGCATGGACGGTGCGGTTGGTGCCATTGTGGAGGGCCTGAATGCACTGCACCACCCTGGTCTGGTAGCCCAGTTTCCCACAGGTCCTGCTGCATGGAGACCAGTCCTCCACCACCCACCTGAGGGTGGCAAAGCAGCCTCCTGTGACTCCTCCTCATACCAACCCTGCACATGCAATGCCAATGCCACAATGCGCACCCCACCACCAACATTCAAATCAAAATTCACATCGAGCATCAACGTGTCGCCGGCCCAACTAATGACTGCCTGGGAAAATGCCTCTTAATGAAATAATAATTGCAGCCAGCAAATTTAAATTGCTTTCCCTTGTGGCATCTTATTGCGCAGAATTTAAAATCATGCACTATTGTCACCCATCACTGTTAGACCACCAGCTTCCTCAGTGTTCACTGGTTTTGTGACACCAACATGTACTCTTCTAAAATTAAAGAAATCCATTTCCTTGAGTGATACAACTGGGAAAGCTGGTCATAATCAAGTTTACCTGATAAAAATTACACACCAAATAGCATACCGCAGGTGAAATGATGAATGCGTATTTCATTTTCACTGATATAAAGTTATAAAACTGTGCAACAAGTCTGGTTTTTTAAACAAACATTCCTGTTTCAGTAACCCCCCATTTTCACACGTTTATCATCATGAGTGAGAAATAAAACAGCCCGTATTGTTTCAAGTCGTTGTGGCAACAGTACATCAAACACCAATGAAATATGTATTAAAAACATCAGAGCTTCTAGCGGTTTAACCTGAAACAACAAATTACTCAGCCATGATTATTTGCAAAGATGTTGGCAAATGTGGCATTGCTGATTATACAGGGTGGTTATAATTAACTTTCCCTAGGCCTGCATTTCCTTTGTACAGTGCCATCTTCACCCCTTGTGGCAGCCGTTGGGAGTGGGGGGGGGGGGGGGGGGGG
>JABJVR010048879.1:0-23298 GCA_025773905.1 Chitala chitala | reverse complement strand
TAATAAGAATATTTCATTCATTCAGATCTAGGATGTGTTATTTTAGTGTTCCCTTTATTTTTTTGAGCAGTGTATATAAACACACACATATATATATTTATATATATACACACACACACACACATATAAACACACACACACACACACACACACACATATATATATATATATATATATATATTTATATTAACAAAATTACTGTTTACATTTCACTTGTATATAATCATACACTGTAAATCAGGTAAAATTGATTTAAACATAATTTATAATGATACACTGAATAAAATGTATTGCATTGATATTATGCATAATAAGTTAAATGAATATCAAGTCCTTTGGGCAGATTGTCTAAATCATCCATTACAGATTGGGTACAACAGGGCTTAACGCACACTGGCACACATACCCATGTTCTTCTGTAAATAATGTCTATACACAACCTGAAATAACACAGACCCTTTTTAAAGGAGAAGAACAGTTCTGAGAAAGCTTTACCAGACAGTTCGCTTTCGTCCCATGTTTCAGTTGTTACAGACTTTAACACCGTTTCCCCCGCACACAAAGCCCTGTGGCCCGTGTCAGCTGCGTAAAAGGTTTGAGTCAGAGTCGCTCATTGTGTTTGACATTCAGAGACGACCGACCGAATGGGCTGTGCTTATGATGAGCATTTTATATTTCACCATTAAACTGTGAAATTGGTGTCCTTCCAGAGGTTTTCTGTCCTTACATGTAAAACAATTTTGGCATTGATTTTTCTTCATAATGTTAGCCAAAAATAGCCAGCATGAGTAACAATTTCCAAACGTAGTCTGTGACATTTATCTGCATAAAAAGAACGGAATCGTCACTTCCTGGACATGACACAGACAAACACAGAACATATTCATCTACCTGTCACCTACTGCATTCACCTGGGTTAACAGGTGAGTCAGTATGTTGTATGGCAAAGAATAGACCCATTCTGAACAATTGGTTACCTCAGGGAATTTAATTTTATTGTCCATTGTTCCAAACCACTGACATTTTATATTGTGTGTAAATACTTAATAATGTTTTACAGTGCTGTTTAATGTGTGATTTTATCCCTTGAACTGTTTGTAGACATCTCTCGTTGTGAGAAGTGGACTTTTGATGTGCAGAGAAGATGAACTCTGATCTGAATGGCCATAGTTCACACATGGGAACATCAGATTGTGTACAGTGTGAAAGTCTCTTGCTTCTTATTGGCTGTCCTTGTAGATGCGATGAGTGTTACTGCATATCTCTTTTCCCTGTTGTACTCACTGTAGCTGGCCCACTGGGTGTTTTCTGAAAATCTACTCTCAGGTCACAAACTAAATTGCTAATTTTCCTTCGAGTCCCTCAATCATCAGTTTTTCCAATGTAATAGTGCAGGTACCAGTACCGCTGGCCATCCCTGTGCTTTATGTAAATATGGCCAAATTATAGGCTGTAGACAGATAGCCTGGCTTTTAATTCTAACAAATGGACACAACAACCTGTTGCCTGGCTTTCACAAGTTCCTCCAGGGTTCACAAAATCAGATGCCTGGACAGGAAGTGGTGTAGCAGCACTACAAACTCAGGGCACCATATAAACAATGTGATATGTATTCATATAAAATTGGCTTTGAAAAACATCATCCCAGTATTAACATAACTGTGTTAACAAAAAAGTTAGGCCCGGTAATTATAGGCTGTCTTAATCACACACACACACACACACACACACACAGAGAGGGAAATGCAGTCAATAGCTTATTTAGTGATGTCTAGATTGCTCATAGAAAAGGACTTTTGTGGACAAACAGTTGCTAGATGCCACTTGCCAAGGCAAAGAGGCAGGGATTGACTAGCACATGACTGTCATGTAAATGGCAATTATAGGAGGAGTGACCACTTGTTTCTGGGCTCCTGAGCCTCGGGCACTGGAGGGTGACAATTTTTAGATGCCCACTGCGACTCGAGGGGTTTGGAGACTCATTGATGTGGTCCACAGATGGTACATAAACCTTGGCTGCTGTCGAGGACTTAAAGTGCTGATTTTGCTCCAGAGGTGCTTACTGATGAAGAAACCAGCATTGGGACTGGAAATCAATCAATGAATAAATAAATACTGTGGCCAAGAGTGAACAAACTGGCCTAATTCCCTGTTGTCAAGAACACCTGATAATAGTGATCTTACTTTCAAACAGGTACAATTACTTAAAAAATATGTTGGATATTATCGCAGTGACTAGATGGTAGTTGAGTGGGTTAACTGGTGGAGGTTCTACCTGACACAGCTCCACCTCCTGTACCCTCTCAGTGGTGTTTGTGTTTGGTCTCCTCAGGTGCTCTGGAAACCCCCACATAAACCCACAATGGTCAATTCAATTTAAAACTGAACATGTCTTAGAAAAAGTGATGTGATGTGCTGCTGGCTCTTCCATGACGTATTTGTCTTTACATCCTATGTTTTTCAAAAGCAAATCCAGAATCATTGTTGTTACTGTCCCAGCATATGGTATTAAAACCATGGCTAAATGTGTTGTGACTAAATGTGTTGTGACTAAATGTGTTGTGACTAAATGTGTATTCTCACTGTTATGCTTTGAAGGGCAACTGCCCCCTAAAGTTGCCTGGATTTCTGGTGTTAAAGAACAAATAAACGATAGATTACAGTCTGTCAGTCTTTGTGCTCAATGTCAGCAGAAAAAAGAAGCAAGTTCAATAGGTAGCTTTACTAGCTGTATGCCACTGTCATTCTCTCTTTCTCTCACACACACACGCACATGCACACACACACACGCGCACGCACAAAATGCTGTTTTTCTACCACAATAAGTAGACAGAATTAAGCAGTATGACCAAACTAAATTACTTTTCAAAGTGTAAATTTTGTAATTATTTATTCAAAAGAAAACAGTATCAACAGCCTTGTGCGGGACAGTTCCTGACTATTGTGGGTAATGTTCTTTCCTTACCTATATTTATACGCTCCTTTAACCATATTTCAGGTAGACTGCGCATAAGCAGTAATTTTGTCAAAGTTTTACATAACCTAGGTCTGACATTTCTGATTAAAAAAAAACATGCACTCCCTGTGACATGACAGCAAGTGGAGTAGCTTTGATATTACAACGCATCTGCTGCCGGTGGACCTTCACAACACATTATCCCGCGTTTCATGTCAACAACAACGGCACCACGAGCCAAATGACAGGCGCCAGCATTACGCAAGCAGCTGCCGAGCACCTCAGATCAATATTCCAGAAAAATTAATGAAATCTGTGGAGCATTGAAAGGTCTGCTTCTCACCTAGGCCCGGCTTGCCACTGAGGCCTGACGCCTTTTATTGTGAGCATTGATCATTTTTCAGAGCATCTGTGGCCACAGGTGTTGTGACGAAAGAAGAACCGGACGGGTTGCCCGAGGGCAGCAAATCTGCAGCAATTTTTGCAAGGCAGCTATTGCGGAATCACATTTAACGTAAATTTTTAAATCCTGAAAAATGTTTTTTAATAATACAGGTAAACTAGAGAGTGTGAGTAAGATGGCATACCCAAGGGATCGACAGAGCAGGTAATTCCTGGGCTTTTAAAACAATCAAAAACAGATCGATACAGGATTCGGTTCCGTGCAACCGGAGCAGGAATGAGAAGGATCTTATTTTCAGGCCAAGAAACTAACAGAGGAAATTGAAAGACTGTTAATACATGCAAAAGGAAGGGCAGCAACTACCTATCAAATAATTCATGACTACATTGTGAGCAGCAAGTATCTGTTATGTGGATTCTGACCCAGTAAAGCCCTACTTATTGTTTTCCTGCTGTATTATAACACACAATTAAAGGCTGCCACCGCTGAATGAAGACGCTCATAGCAATTTAAATGCCACAGAATTGAATTTTTCTTCTGCCTTCATTTTGACGGCACTGATGAATAGTGGTGCCAGCTATGAGCGTGATCCAACATCCTGATTTTTGACAACTGAATAATAATAAAAAGTCTGTGTTCTGAGAAAAACATAGAATTAACATAAAGCAGTGTGTATAGGGCATGAATACAGGAAACGAGAAAACGTATACAAGATAATAAGAAAACATAATACAGAATTAAAAAACACTGGGTTTACAATATTGGGGAGAGACCGGATATTAGCATTTTCCTGTGTCATCCCAAAATATAAATTGCCAAGTAAGGCACCGTGCTGTTGTAACTCAATAAAACACTTTAATTAGCAGTTTTGGAGCTTTAGGCCTTTTGGATTCCGGTAATAAGGATGATTAAACACTTTTATTGATTTCTTGCCATGACTCAGTGTAGGCGTATTAACGCCCCTGTAGCTGCCTTGTACATAGTTATGATAAATTACGATAACGGCTTGGCTATGTGTTCAGTCCTTATTATCGGTACTGAAGAATACTGTTTAAGAGCCTAGTGCTGTATGTGATAGTTTTTTGAGATTTTATTATATTGTTTGTATGTACATTGCTTGAAATATGTATATTTGCCTGTGATTTTATATTTGATCAGACCATCAATGTCATTACTGGAATAAAGGTTAAGATACAACTCAGTGAAGGTTGCATGCCTCCCTCAGGTGTCTTTTGATGGTGACTAGATCCACGCAGGCATCTGGGGGTGCCTTTATCTGTAATCTTGTGCAATTACTTCATTAAGGAATAATGAAAACACTGATAGATAGCCAAAAGCCAAGAGCAACAGGTCTATTGTTTGATGTTGAGTTCCCTTACGAGCACCAATTCTTACAAGGATAGGATCTTACAAGGATAGGAAATTAGTATGTGCAATAGATATGACTGATAATTAATTGGACACCCGTATTTATTAAATTAAAAAGATTCATCAAAGCACACTTACTGAACAGACGGGAGACAAATTAAAGGAAAAACTAACATAAAGTGATTGTTGAGGGGCAGATCTTGCTGGCACAGTCTGATCACATCCTGTAGTGACGTTCTCAACAAGGGGACCGTCAAGGGGCGGCCAGTCCGAGGGCACCTTTGGCCATCCCTGAGACCACCCCATTTTTTTTTTGTTTTTTTTTTGTTTTTGTTTTTGCAAGGATGTTTGTCTGCAACAAAACCCCCTCTGGGGAACGCAACTTTGAAAGGTCAGCTCCGGGTAACCCCTAGCCACACCACTGAAAAATTTCTGCTGGCACCCCTGCACATGAGGAAGTTACTTTTCTGTTTTTACTTACATGTTGCACAAGCATTACAGTGATCAAATGTGCTCTATCATCCACAATGTCCGGCCCTATTTACTGATGTCTTTCCCTTAGATCTAAATACAGATGTCGCTCAGGTCACTGTACATTGGGACTGGACAATCAATCAATGAATAAAGAAATACTGTAGCCAAGAGTGAACAAATTGTTAGTACATGTCACAGAGCAAGACTGGATGTTCATTGCTCAGTTGTACCATGCAGTGCACCGGTGTGGAAGCATCTGCTTTCATTATGTTTTTCCCTTTAATTTGTCACCTGTTTATAGAATATGAGAAGAAAGAAAAGAAAAAAAAAATTAAATTAGCTTGACATCCACACATACTGGAAATTTCACACTACCTCCTTATGTATAAGAGCACAGCTCTCTTCAACTCTTAACATATAAAAAACCAGATGAGTATTTCCTATCTGTCTGAATAAGAGGTCCTCCTGTCAAATGAATAAATAATGGCAATAAAAGTTTCACACCTTTTCATCAGCATTGCACTGGTATTCCCTATCAGGTTAAGGGAGGAGATGACATTTCATGCTCTCTGGAACATGAAATGAGTATGAAATGGGATGCTTCAGTAAATCCCTGCTCCAGAAGGTCACAGAACATTTGTGCTCCTCTGTTTATTTATTTTAAGGTGATTTATAACTTTTTGGAACTACGGTGTTCAATGTGATAAACGGTCAGTTTACATTTTCGTGTCAGCCAACACAATGTGATTATCATTATTGGCTAAGCCTGCACCTTCACCAAAGTTTACTGTTTACAGCCTTGATTAATAGTCCTCTGCCATTCTATGTTTTACAATGGAAATGTTTAACCATTTTCTAGTTTATTACTCAACAATTTAAATAGCCGTGTACAGAAATCCAACATTTAACTTGTTCCAAAATGTATGAACAGACTAAAATTAAAATGTCAATATGTAAATACAGTAAATACAAAATCACTAACAGTAAGCTAATGGTCCCTAAAAATAAGTATAATAAGTGCACTGTGCTTTACACAGACCTTACTAAACATGGTTAAAAGCAGACTGTTTTTTTCAAGTTTGTACTTGTGCATTGTGATCACTCCTGACCGCTACCATCGTGAATCCTACTGGAGTTTTCCTGCCATTTTTACATTGTATCATTGACTCATTAAGCAGCTCCTCTGATAAGCAGAGATGCCAGTGAGTAAATCTGACATTAATGGAGTCCGCACTGCACTTTCTCATGCATTCTAACAAGTGTGGGGAACACAATGTGAAGGTCTGCTCCTCATTCAGTGTGATACAAATACCTGCAGGGAGAGCAGAGAGCAGCTGAACTGAATCTGGGTGGTCAGGGATTACAGAGGGACTTCAAAGGACACGTGCTACAGGGTTGTAATTCTTGGCTGAATTTCCTCACTTCCACATGGAGATCGTCGCCGTACTCAAGGTCACAGTTGGCTCACACACGAGCACGACTCTTCTCAAAGGTGAGACTGATGCCATGTGTGCTCTCTCTCCACGCAGCCAGGACTCTGTGTAGAGTGGGAGTGGCAGCCATCTTTACAGATCAGGACCTCCTGCCAAAAGAGGTGACTGTCAAGGTGACTCAAGGTCATCGGGGGGTGCCACTGCTCAGCAAAAGCTAACCCAAAACCAGAAAGTTTGAAAATATTTATAATTAATACACTTTATTTTTACAGTTTCATTAAAAATTCGTGATAGCTTATTTTTCACAGCGTACCTTTCATAAATTTGAGGTTTCATAACTGACAAATTTTTTTTCACATAATGTTTTGTAAATATATATATATACATAAGAACACTCAAAATGACATAAGAAGAATAAGTTTATACAGTTTAAGGCATAGATTATTGTGACTTGGTTTACAGTGGAGTGCTCAATGTCTTGACTAGCACTGTGTGTTTTTCAAAACGTTTCTAAAATATGAATAAATATCAAAAGCACTTCTAAAGCCCTTTACCCAAACCTCAACCTCAAAACTACCATTTCCCAGGCCTTGATCTTTAAAGTAAGTCCCAGCTCCATAAAAGATTTTAAATCCAATTCAGATTCCAAGCAGGTGAGATAATCTCTGTGCTGATTGTTTGGTATTCAGTCCTTGGCCTGTGTCGGCTACTTCCTATGCGGCAGGTCAGAACAGAATTAATGGTGCACAGCCGTTTAGTACACAACATTGTGCCAACTTCAATTCAGTCTTCACATTGGAGCTGCCACTCCAACTAAAGGAGACCCAGAGAGAACAAAGTTTCTAAAGTTACTGAGAAATGCCAAATATATAGAGGTCTGGCAACAGAATGGGGGCCAGATTTTGGGTGATCCCCAGGGCAAATGTCCCAAAACCTCTTTTCACCCCTCAGGGAACAAACCCCTAATTTAGACAAGGGAAAGGACACATTCCTGCCAACGTCCCACCTCAACCGTAGCTGGAACTTCGCCTGCAGCTGTCTACCAGGCCTGATCCCTGCCAAAAAAAGATTTAAAAAAACACAAGCACACACGTACAACAACGGTAATGATAAGAAGAAAACACGGAACCAGATGGTGGTGAGAGGGTGTAAGTGACAGAAGTGACAATAACAGCCCCCACTGAGCCCAGAGGCACAGCGCCTGCCTCCATCCTGCCTCCGCGGGGCCCCTTTATTTGCTTCAGACATCCACGCCGAGGGACTTCTCACAATAAGAAGTCGCTGTAGTGTTTAGCCACTCCTGCCAGTAGGCATATATTTGAGGCACTGGATGTCACAGTGCAAGAGAATTTAAGGATGGGTAGTTTTTTTGTCCGTATAGGTTATTGTTGGTATAAATAATTGGAATGATTAGGTGTTGCTGTGCATAACACCTTGAATGATCAGAATATATAATAGTACATTATCTTAACTGTTAGTACATCTGTTTTGACAATATGCTAAATAACTCCTTTTGACAGTGATCTGTGTTATATATATCAGCTCATATTTAATTTTGAAGTAAATTTTGAGGCATAAAAAGTCAAGAAAAATCTGGACTGCAAAGAATGCTTCACCAAAACTGACTTGTTTGGTAAACACAAAACATTATAGTTTGTGTTATTTTATGAATCTTTTTTGCATTTTCACAAAAGAATCAATGTTTGCTGCCTACATAAATAACTGTACATCATTTTTGAAGTGGTCTTTACCGTATTACTTTAGGTATCATTTGAAACTGTCTTTTAAATTTTCTGTTTATACACAGTGAGGTGTAACTGTAACACATTGGGAGAGTTTACGTGTGCTTGTGATGCTCTGTGTACTGCCTGTTTGTTCACTGTGGAGATTTGCTGCTCATTTCAAACAAATTCTCACTCTTCATTTACTGCTGCTAAAACACAATCGCTTTACTAAAAGCCACTTTTTTGATATTTATTTCAGGGAGGAGTCAGTGTTATACCTCAGGCTGTAAATGACTTGTCACTGAATAAATACCATAACCAAAAAGGGCTTCATTAACATACAATAATAGAAGCAGAGTGACCAAATTAGGCTGTAACAGCTCTTTGAAAGTGAAGAGGAAAGTAGTTCTGATAAGTGATGTCAACAAACATGTAACAAATAGTTTCCATATTGTACTGGCATTCAGTCCTAAAGCAGTATTACAGCACTGCTGCTAAAATAGCTATACTGCAAATCTTGCCAGTTTCTCTGAGCAGAATAACTTGATGAGCAAAAAAGGACAGATTAAGTATATAGGTTTTTTTATGAGCCCACTGAGAGTCAAGCTTCTGTGTTAGGGGTGTATTAATCCTTTCTTTCCTGTAAGCTTAGTTGTGATTGTAACAGAAATGCTGAGTGGAGATAATGACTTCTGGTAAGAAAGACAGAATGACATCCCGAGATGAAGGCCTTAACGCTGTCTTCTGGGTTTTACAGTCTGTCTCTCTAAGGTTATCTTCCAGTGATTTAATGGGAAGACACTACAGCTACCCCACTCCCATCTACCCCCTCAGCATCTCATTAACATCTCCGTTCTGTAGATTCCTTTATAGTTTGCGAAGTTCACTTCAGAAACAACCCATCAAAGTAAATTAGTGATGTCCACACTGAAATCCATCATGCGTCTCAATGGCCTTCCTGTGTTTTGTACAGAAATTTTCAGAAAATAATTTCCTTATTAAGCCTTTCAGTACATTCTGACTGTTTCATCACTTTGTCTCTTCCTCTGAGAGCGTTAAAGGTTTTATCCTTCTTTTTGTGTAATTTTGTAGCTTAGTTACCAGATGAAAATGCTATGTTGTGTACCATGAAAAAAATACATTTTTAGTATGCTGTTTTAGTAACAACTAATTCCAGTACTCTTAATTCCTCTGCCTGTAACAGTTACCCGGTAGACCCAGTTGAATCAAAGGCCATTTATAGGTCACCACCAAATCTTTTAGAGACATGACATAGTTAACAGTACCAGAAAGAAAATATGAATCTATACTGAAAACACCAACAAGTACTTAGACCTGTAAAAACATTAGAAGAAGCAGGAGGCTAGAAATAACTGTAAAACAAGTACAATACGGGTCAATGTCATAGAAGTCATTGCTGAAGATCATGGTTATTCTACAAGAAACCCAAGGTGAGCAAGGAACAGCCAACATGCAGAGCTGAAACAGATTATTAAGCGGCGCTCACCTGTATCTTGTACAAGCACTTTGTTGCTGCCAGGGTGAGACTTTCATTGTAGTGACAATGTGTTGGTCTAATTTGGCATTTTAATAAACACAGCAAAGGTCTCTTCTTCACATAGGTTTACCGACCTTTCAACGTGCATGACGGAATTGGAGACAACATGGAATTTGGAGCTATATTATCTAAGCAAAGTCTAAACCTTTTAACGACATGGTGCTCATTTTCAGGCTGGGTGGGTAGCATGGTGGGTCAGCAGTTTGCACTGTAACCTTGTACAAGAAGGGCTAGGTGTCTGAGTCCACACTGAGCATGCGTGTGTGTTTGTGTGTAGTTTGCATATTCTCCCCATGCTTCATTAGTTTCCTCAAGGTACTCTGATTACCTTCTACAGTCCAAACACATGCATTGTAGGCTGATTGGTGCGTCCAGATTGTCCATTGTCATGTCTGTCCTGTGCCTGTCCTTCCTGTTTTTGTCCACTAGGTGTCTCCTCCTTTCTAATGAGGTGTATCTCTAGGTTCCCTGTCCTGACTAGTTTCTTGTATTTCTATGTTTTCCTTGTTTTGCTGGTTCCTTCATTAGTGTTTGCACCTATTTCTAGTTTTAGTCCCTATATAAACCCTCCTGTCTCATTTCTTCCCTGCTGATTGTTAGATGTAGATTTCCTGTTAGGTCTTTGACATCAGTGCCAAAGTTTAGTTTGTTCCATGTCTCGTTAATAAACCTTCTTGCATTTAGACTCATCATGGCCGCCTTGTCATCCTGATTCCTTGTGTTCCGCAACATTACATCCATAGTGTCTGCTTTAGTATGTTGGCAATTCTGTCAATGGTGTCTCCTGCGTTTTGGCCCAAGCTGCCTGGGATAGGCTCTAGATCACCTCCCCTATGACCCTGTATAGGATTTTCAATATAAAAATTGGAAGGATGGATTTTCAGACTGGCTTTGCTGTTTACGCAAAGGATTTTACATGCCAGGATTTTTTGGAAATTTCAATTTGTCAACGTCATTTTATTTTCGGTTGATACAATCTATATATCTTCAAATCTGTGTATATTTATAAAAATACACAGTGATGTTCCCCTTTGTTTTAAAAGTTGCTGTAGCGTTACATCCGGCTGATTACTTTACCGTGAACACGAAAAGATACGGCATTTTCGTGCGAAAGCATTTCACGTCTTGCCACAAACCAAAACAATTACTCTGAACAGTCCAGTAGTTTTCAGTGGGTGAACAGCAGCCCGTCAGAGCAAAGCCTGTTTAAAATTTAATCTCGCAGTGCATTTTTAAATAAGCAAGGGAGACGGGAAAAGTAGAAATCACAAAGAATAAAACAACACGGTGTGCGCACATGCTAATTAGGTTTACGCACATATTGATTCTTTTCCTGAAAGCTCAAAGGAGCGCAAATAGAAATGCATTAGCATATTCCGCGGGAGGCGTGCTTTACAGCCCTCTATGTGAAGTTCCGATGGTGACAAAATGAGGCCACTGCCACAATTAGACGTGTTAGTAAATCATGGCGTGTACTACACCGTGTTTGTAAACCATGGCGTATACAACACTGTTTGAAAACATGGCATGTACAACACTGTGTTTATAAACCAAGGCATGTACAACACTATGTTTATAAACCATGTCGTGTCATACTGTCCATCTGTTTGCCAAGAGTTACCCAAGCTTCAGCCTACTTAAAGTAGTCTGTGTGTGTGTGTGTGTGTGTGAGTTCCCTGCAGCATACGTGCGAAAGACAGCATAATGCTGTATTGCCTGAATTGCTGTAAGATATTGCCTGGACATTTCAGATAAATATGTATGTATTTATTTATTTTATGAAAAGATACTATAGCAGTGGTCTTTGCGAGCAGGTATTGAGGAATGGACATTTGCATATTCCCAGCAAACCTTGATCCGGGCTGTAAATAGTTGTATTTGCATGTGTAGATTGCATGAGTGTGTTTTTACTTACCTCTGTTGTAAATTGTATCGCATGCCCCAGTTGCCCATGTAAATGTTCCCCCTCATATATTTCCCTGCTGTGAACTTGTGTGTTAGTTCCTGTCTTCACCTCCCTCTACTTTCCCATTTCGGTTTGTCAAGAGAGATTGAGCCACCCGTGTGCGCACGCACAAACAATCCTTATAGTGGCTAATAGAATTGCATTTCCTGTTGAGCAAGCTCTCTTGCAAAACTAGTCATTATGCCTGGTTCCAGCAGATGCCACAATACCATAAATTAAATTTTGACCTTATAGATGCAGGAAGAATTGAGATCTCTCCATCAGACTGTGAGAAATTTATCTTGACCAAGAATGACATTAATTGCCAGACATTCATAAATCTCTGTCAACCAATCTTTTTTACAAATAAATAAAAAAAAAACGTTATAAGAAATTTCTGAATTATGCCCATCACAACACACATCCGGGACTAGCAATAGTATGTTTTCGTAGAGCCTGGAGTCTTTGCTTAAACAAGCTGAACTTTCACTGTGTTTAGTTGTAAATTGATAAATTTTGCTGGACATAACGATGGATGGACAGATGCAATTATTGTATATTATTTAATTTTCTTCAGTTCCACTCCTGTCATTGTGTATGCTTTTCTATATTTTAGACAGAGCAAGTTTTCTTGAGCATCCTATAACAGGAAAAAGGTAGTCAGACAACACTAACAACATGGCTTATTAAACAGTCAGTCAGTCAGTCATCTTCTATACCGCTTATTCCTGGTGAGGGTCGAGGGGAAGCCAGGAGCCCATCCCAGAACACATAGGGTGCAGGGCAGGGGACACCCAGGGCAGGGCACCAACCCACTACAGGCTTATTATTAAACATATATATACATATAAATATAGGTACTTGTGATATAACATTACAACATTTTGTAGTTTTTACCATTATCATAAGTAAAGACTTTTAGAAATTTTATGATGGGTGCTGTTCTCAAGTGTCATCAATGATTAGAGAGAAGGAAAATTTTGTAGTTGTTCATGGATGATTTAAAAAGAACAGACAAATCAAGAATTAAAAATGCCTAGCAGAAGTGTAACATTTCTTAATCTGTGTGGATATCCTGGATCCAAAGGCTTTTTGATTGTATGTAATAATAGTATTTTTACAGTTTGCTAGTATATCAATGGAATGTTTTCTTGTGATGAAAGGTAGAGGGCCTGAGCATTTTTGCACTGAATTATTCACACATCTTGAGCAGCCATTTTGTCACATTTGCCATAAATTATGGACTGTGACTGCACCACTTAGACACTTGGAAATGATGGAAATTTCAACAAAAACAGGAACTGATCTCTGGGTGTTACTGTACAGGTACAAACACTATAATAAATCAAAGTCTAAACGTTGTCTCTGGAAAATAATTTCCAGAATCTTGGCCTGTGGGAACATTATAAAGCTGAGGCCACAGTGTACCTCTGTGTTTGGGCCCCTGGCAGCTCATTACTCTCTCTGTAACCCCAGTGGAAATTTGTCTTCATCCTTGGTGCCTCCTGGAATTGTGCTGTTTCCTAACAACATGAGGCACAGGTCAGATATAAGCCAGTGCCTCCATGCCTTCACTCAGAAGGCAGTAACATGCATGCTGAATGCCAGCTTTGATGTGAAAACTTTGTGAGTGATCTGGGGGTAGAGGGGGAGCTTCCAGGAATAGCACCTCTAGGATGAGTGACTGAGGGTGAGGCTTACCTCCAGCTCCTCATTACACATGGACACTGGTTTATAACACATGGAGGATTTCCCTTTGATATGCAGGTATTAGTCTGAAGGAGCAAAAAGATATAATATCCTGGACAATAGGCTTTTCTCTTCTCTCTTTTCCTCATACAAAATGATATTTCTTATGTGTGTAAAATAATTAAATTGATCTCTCCCTGTCTCTCTCTCTCTCAACAAAAGCCCATAGAGTTTTGGAAAAGGAAGGCTCTTTTGAAGGCATACCACAGATGGTGTTTTTGACAACATCTTCATAGGTTACAAACACAGTATCCCCTCCTCATTTGCAATACAAATAACCAACAGATCTAGCAGCTGCATGGCAAACGACCAGCAATGAACCCTTCAGCTGGTGTGGACAGCAGGGCAACAGAGGAGATGCATGTTAGTTCGCCATGTGCTGACAAGACACCAGGAGACAAGTGTGGGAAGTCATGAGCTACTCATGACAACGCAGCCAAACAAACAACAGGCCCAAGACTGACACACCAATGACACCCAACTGCCAAATTACCATTAAAGACTGAGCACCGATTAAAATGCTGCCAGAGCTGGCCTGGCACACTCTGCTATATTTTATGTAGACAGAATTTAATAAACGCACACTTAGTGGCATAGTAACTCCTTTTTAATAATTGTAAATTATGGTTGCAATAAACCTGCAATAGGAGGGCTGTTTTCTGTAACACTTATAGGTTCCGTGTCAACAATGAACTCCTGACTGTGTATTTTTTTTTTCCCAGAAATGATTGCGACAATAAAATTTATAGGTTTTTGTTTGCTCCGTGTACCTACCTTGTATTCTCAACCTGTCATAAGTGTTCTGACAGTAAGTTTCGGTTAGATGACAATAAAATGCTTCATCACGTCTTTGGGTTTCCTCCAGGGATTAAAGTTCATCACGATTTCAGATCAGAGTGACTAGTAAAGTACAGATCTCTGATCCCCAGAGGGTGAGCAAACCACGACTGACTCATTCCTGTTATCTGAGGTACTTTCAGACAGCTCTAAATTGAGCTTCCTGAGGTTTTGACTTCAGGTGTATATACAAAATTTAAACATTTTCTGAATGTCTACCAATTATCTTGACCATTTAACCTGCAATGGTTAAAACTGAACTTCTGGGGGAGGGCTGCAAGACAACTGAATCAGTGGTTACAAGCTGCTTGTGGACTTGATCACTGGCAGCCTTTGATGCGTGTGTATTTCAGGTTGTTGCCACTAGAGGCCACTCCAGATCAAAAATAATTTGGCAGCCATTGGAGACTGAGGCACGGAAGAAGACATAAACTGGGAATTAAAGTTTACATCTGTGCTGCTATTTTTTAAACAAAATTTAATTTGAAGCAAAAGAGAGAATAACTTTGGTTACTTCCGTTTTGTATTTTTCATGTCTTCTTCATTATTCATGAACTGATGGTAGACTGTCAAAGGAAATTTGAAGTGAATCAAAGCTGCAGATTCCATATACAAGTGGCTGAATTTAGTTTCATGGGGGAAATTTGAAAATTGACATCAAGCTATTTGTTCCAGCTTGTTTTGAAGTGACAGTACAGCGAGTGTTTGCTTTATGAACGAATCCTGTTCTATTAAGAGAGATTGAACACTCAGTGTAATTCACAATACAGTGGCTCATTGGCCAAGACTGCTGCCTCACTGCTCTTGGGGCTTTGGTCTCTGAATCCCTCACTTTGGGTTTCACCTGTGCCTGCTTGGGTTTCCTCCCATAGTTGGGACAGACTGCAGGCTTCACTGTTCCCAACTCGAATGAGGAGTTCAGTTGATGTCAAAGTTCAATTTTGAAATGTCTAAATTTTGTAAGAATGCTGCCTCTTCCAAACAATTATTTATATATTTTTATATCCATACTGATACTGTCATTATTAAATTATTTGCCTTTGGGGAGGCAGTAGCAATTTGAAGTTGGGTGATCAGGGACAAATTGTAACCCCCAACCTGGGAGGGTGCAGCGGGACATTTTGCTGAGTGAGCCCATTTCCTGCCCTGCCTGTATGGGACTAACACCACCTAAAACACCCATTCAAAGGAGCCAAAATAACATTGCCTGCCATCACTTTTAAATCAATATTCTTTTCAGCTTCTTTCACTATTAATGACAATTTCTGTTCTCATTAATTGTTTTCATGGGGGGGGGGGTGCAATATTAAATTAAATTACTGAGACAGCAGCTAGCAGCTGTCCCCCAGCCCCCTCTCTGCCACTTTCCTTGCCCTTATAAAGCAAGAGGAAATGCCTTTCACAGGTCCACAGCAATTATTCATTTGATGAAATGACACGTGAAGACCTGCATGCTGCAGCACACTGCCATAGGTTTGCTGCTTTGTACACAGCAGATCAGCATGTGTAGGTGTGGCTCTGGGAGACACGCACACACTCTGAGGCCTCCACGCTTGTCCATCCTCAGCTGAGCACCGTGAGCTTGTGCCACACAGAGGAGAGCCTGATTTCATTTTGCAGGGTGCTCGGGTGGTCTCTGCAGGAGGATGGGTGCACCAGGAGGTAATGACAGCTCAGAAACCCAGATGGACCTCCTGTCAGGAGGATTGCACCTCCGCCATTCCATTAAGTTTGCTATTTGCAGTGCAGGCACCCTTATCCCTGCATTGAAAGGGGTTACAGCTTTCCTCATCTGTTCTGCTTATATCTTATTTTTCCCCAACACAGGCCATATTTTTATTACAGATATTGCCTTCTCTACAATCCATGTTATTAGAAGCCTCGTCTATTTATACAGCTGGCTCTTAACACCTCTATTTCAACATATGGCTTATTAATTAAAATCTGACAACAGGCAGATCATCAAGCCAAGACTGTTTTGCTTCATATTTTGAAGTGTCGAGTTTAAAATCTTATCTGTCTCATCATCTTACACAACTTTCCTAAAGCTTAGGTTAAACATCTTAATTATGGATTAGAGGACTAATTCCCTTTTTTGGATATTTGGCATGCACAAAGCACGCCATGCTCAGCACCTTACCACAACTGCTACTAGCTTCTATTTCTTCTAGTGCTTCCAAATACTGTTTGCCTATAGGCAGCTCTGACATGATTAGTCTTAGGCCAACGTTTTAAACATACATTTAGAAATACAAGCTATAAAACTAGTTATGAAGGCATGAAAGGTGCTTTGTTTTTATAATGAAGCTAGTGGAAATTTTAGTCCAGGACTTTAAGATTTGTGCTCTGTTAGTATGCTAAAACAAACAAAACAGAAAACACAATAGGTCCTTTCAGTTTGTTTGAATGAAAAACAAAAAGTGACGTAACTGTTGAAATAGGTAGTCGTTAAGGTAAGAAGTGTTTCTGTACAAAGACATTTTATAGAAGCCTTTAGAAGCACTTGGTCTTGATGTAAAGGGCCATTCTAGCAATGTGATAGGGTGGATGGGCTGGCAGGCATTACAGGCAGCCCAGGGGAAATAAGAACTGGGCAGTGATTATTGCCTGAGAAACTGGGCAGGAGGGTGGTACTCTGTCTTAGTCAGAGTTCAAAGGTCAGGCACGATCCCCATTTCAGAGTGAGGGAGCGGATCTTGTGGCTCCATCACTCCATGCATTGGCCTCCGTCTATGGTTGGGGGGGGGGCGGGTATCAGCCAGGTCTGCAGGGCACGGTGCAAGGTAGAAACGTGGAAGATCACAGCAGGGCACAACCTCATCTTTGCTGCTATGTTGGTGAGGGAAGGTCACGATCAGAAACGCTGCCTTTATTAAGAGACTCCCACGTAGCTCATGAGAGCCGGTAGCTATTGGACAAATGAAATTAACTTTGAGAGACAGGTGGACACTAATGTGATGAGATAGTGCCAGTACATGTTTACTCTTCTTTATTTGTCTTTGCTTGAAAACTCTGTGGTTTCCCTTGAGCTGAAAGCAGTGGCAGAGGAGAGGTATAATTTACTGTTTAAATGACTCGGTCTTTATAAGTGAGAGTCAACAGTGGAACACTTACGGCGTCTGTTATTCGCTCTGGTAGGAACGTTAAAGGAATGTTACACTCTGTACACCAGCTCTGCACATCTGTGGACAGGCCGCCATCACCTGAAGGACATATTTCTGTATAGAAATACTTTTCAAAAAGAGCATAGGCAGACTTTATATTTTAAGATCAAACAGTGATATGCTTGACTTTGCATCTTCAGAAATGATACTCATTATGTTACATATTAGCATACGGCTATTTTCTACCTTCCTGATAGGTCTGGGATTAGGACCGAGAATATAGACTGTAGCCCGTCTCAGGTTTCCACCAATTAATTGTGAAATCACAAAGGCACGGATGAAAAGAATGCTCTTCAGCTCCGATCCATTTCTCAATACCGAAAGCCCATTGTTTGTGCTTTCATAGAAAGTGTGGCTGATCACTAAGAAGCCAAGGCCGCACACATGCCTTCCGCCCCCGAACCATGGCGCTTCTTCAAATGGAAACCGTGTGCCAAATCCCCATGAGTGTTCCCCAAGGACGGCAGACAGGCTCTTTCCCAGCGTTCAAGGCAGCGCTAAGACAATAACCCTGTGGGCTGGCTGGAGCACCGAGGCCCCTTGAGGTGATCACCAGCAGCAGTTAAGGCAGTTTGAGAGATTTTCTGGTAAAGGGATGAAAGGTAGAGTGAATTAGACAGAAAGGAGACGTGAGACTCATTTTTATTTAGAGACGGCTGCCCCAGGAGCTCCACTTGTGCACTCCAGCATGTGTGCAAATACCCAGAAATAAACCCAGTCAGGACAGAAATGTGCAAATAAAATGCCCACACACTTTTACCCACATCAAGCTTCACAGCAGACGCTTTGAAGATTATTACCCGTCAAACAGGATGTTACTAATGGACATATCAGGTTAAGGGTATGGCATCTGTTTTCAGGTCATGAACCCGTGTCCATGTGTGCATAGTACCTACATAGTAATATTCAAAAACTGCATTATTCCTGTTAAAACCCAGTTATCCTGATTTTTGATGTATTAAATTATAGACTTGGGTACTATTTTATTATACATTATAATAATGTACATCGGTACACCTCCCCTGCCCTGCGCCATGTGCTTCCTAGGATGGGCTCCAGGCTTCACGTGACCCTGAATTGGATAAGTGTTATAGAGAATGGATGGATGGATGGATGAATGGATGGATGGAATAATGTACATATGTATGCTTGTAAATGCAAATACCTCAAAATGAACAAACTCTTTAATTTAAAGTATGTTTGTGAAAGCAGCAAGTTCCTGCTCTGGCAGTATAAGCTCAAGTGAATGACAGTAAGTACATTGTGTGAACCTGGGCTTTCCTACACAAATTATTGTGAAGAATCCAAGACTGCTGTATGGAAGAAAAATCATAAAGCAAAAGATGTTCAGGAAATGCAAGCCAATATTTTAGTAGACAGATTAGTCAAAATTAGAAATATGAATCAAACTGCAAAATGTCAGATGTAGCAGAGATACAAGAAGTGTTTGTCATTTTCACTCTAAATTGCCATTACGTGGGCAGCCATACTGGAGTTGTTGGTCTTTGAATCAGGTTTAAGGAAATCTCAACCAGCATGGTTTGCCCAACATATAAATTTGGGTACGTTTAAATCCACTAGGATTATAGGCCATTTCACCAGTTCTTCATTCTTCAGCAAGATGATGATTCAAAATATGGCTCAAAGCTTTGCAAGAACTAACTGGTAAAAAAAGAGACTGAAAAACAAGTCAACATCATGATCTGGCACACCCCGATCTCAATCCCACAGAGCCTGCATGGGACAGAAGAGACAAAGCAAAGCATCTCACCAACAAGTCTATATGGTGCAGGCTCTGCAGTATGAACATACAGTGTACTCCAGTGCTGGGCTGTGTCAGACTGTAATAACATCCACCTGTCAGCATTAAACAAACCAGAAAATATTTAGTGTGATAATCATTGCTGGACACGTTCATCAGAAAAAATATTTTAAAATCTGTAATCAATTTAATGAATTTTAAAAATACATTAATATAACAGATATTTTGTCGTTGAAGTAAAACTGTGTAACAGCTGCTGCCCCAGGCTGTTTGAAGCCCTGCCCCTGTGTTTCTGCTGTCTTCATGTATTTCCTGTTCACGCTGGTCTCAGGTTTTCTCTGTGTCATGTTTTGTCTTCAGTTCTGTGCTTTGTTTCACGTTTGACTGCTTCACCTTAGCTTGCTTCAAGTCTTTAGTCTAATTGTGTTTATTATTATTATTTTTTTCCTTGACAGAAAGATAAAACTTGAACAAGGAATGGCAGTCTGCATTCTTCCATTAGGTGATAAAGTCTGCCTTGTTGTAAACTCAGTGGAAGTATCAAAATCTAAGTAGTACAAGCTAAAACAGGGGAAACAGACCAGTGTGAACAGCTCTGCTGCACGATGCAGCTGGGTCTCCATTTCTAACGACTGAGCTGTAAGACTGTCAGGTAGACATCCCATCCGGCTCTGGGGCTTGCTGCAGTAGAATGCATGAGAACATGACTTTGTGCAATTTCCTTCTCATATTTCTCATCCGAATGTCTCATGTTTGTGAACCTGTTATTAAGATAAACCTTAACAAATTATTGCTTATGTTAAAAAACAGCAGATGAAATTTTAAATAGAATATAATTTGCGATGTCTTTATGTTTGTATATTTATGCTTTTTCATTTTCAAGTTCCTAGGAGGCTTTATCAACACTGGACTCATGCCATGTCCCTAACCTGTCATGCTCCTGGTCTCCTTGACATGTCACCATTTACACCTGTTTTTCTCTAGCCTACATTTTGTGAGAATGTTAATTCTATCAGTGCTGTCAGCTGTCCCTCATTTACACCTTTCTTCTATTTATTGTTGCCATGTGTTCCCTTTCTTTGCCAGTTGCTGCATGTAGATGTTAGTAGTAATATGCCTATGTTAGACGATCCTTGTTACTTGCTGTTATTTATGGCTTTTTCCTTCTGTGTTGATCTCCTCTGTCTGAATAAACCTCTGTCTGCAATTAGACATAACCTTCGCCTGTGTTCCTACGCTTCCCAAAACGTTACAACTGAGAGGCATCCCAGACAACAGCTACAGTACGTGCCATGTAGCTATACCAAACTTCTCTGTTACTCGTAATACACAGTGTAACTCTATGTTCCTTAAAGGTAGCATTAATTGGTAGACAAGTTTTTTTTTTTTTTTTTTTCTTTTATTATAATGCTTAAGATATTCAGTTCAGGTGGCACGGTGGCGTGGTGGTTAGCACTGTCGCCACGCACCTCCGGGCCTGGGGTTCAGTTCCCACCTTGGGTTTGTGTGTGTGGAGTTTGCATGTTCTCCCTGTGCTGGGTGGGTTTTCTCTGGGTGCTCTGGTTTCCTCCTGCAGTCCAAAGACATGTAGGTTAGGTTGATTGGTGTGTCCAAATTGCCTGTAATGTGTGTGCATGCCCTGTAGGGGTTTGGCACCCTGCCCTGGGTGTGCCCTATGGGCTCCAGGCTTCCCTGTAACTCTCACCAGGAATAAGAGGATGGATGGATGTTTAGTTTATTACGTCCCACACACCCTGGAAAATAGAAGTACAACTTGAAATTACAAATACTACTATTACTTTGAGAAAAACCTCATTCTTCCGTTATCTTACACTCAGAATTTAAGGATGCCTGATAACTTTTTGGCACTGATGTAAACCCTGTCATGTATGAACAATTGCAAAGTATTCTCAGACATCCGAGGTGCAAAGAAAGGCTGCTGAAATGTCACTGCTGCAATGCATATCTCGATGGATCAGAGTAGCAGACACCCCTTGCAGATTTCAAGCCACTGAAAGGTGAAAAATGGCTCACAGAGCAGAAGTGACTATCGTATTCCAGGGCTGTGCCATCAGAAGGACAAATTTATTGTACATCTCAATGTGTCCCATTCACGTGGCAGCACAAAGTCGTCAATGACAAATTCATGTTGCATTGAGGAAATATTTTTTTTGTTAAGGATGGCAATATTGGTCCTGGTATCTGTACTGCTAAGTGAAAGGATGAAGTACTGTGCATTATATAACACATCAGCTTTGCATGGTGGGTTCTCAGATGTATCACCATTTCCACATTAAATCAACAACATCTATGTCAGATCCCCACTTTCTGCACACAAGCCCGAGGGCGTTTTACACTACGCCCTTTCTTCACCGAGCAGTTGAGAGTTAATGGTGGGTGAATCGATATTTACCGTCGTATGTGTTTTTATTGTTCCGTCTATGAGATTTTTTTCACAAACTGCTTATGACGCGTTCGTGATTTCTGGTTAACTAGCATCCAGTTAATACTGCAACTCAGATGTGTGCAGTTGAGAGCTGAACTTCTCTGTCTGCAACACCTAGAAACTCTCTCCCTGGTGCCTTAAGGGCTTCGGGTCTGCTCACATAGTACGTGATGTACAGAGATGATTACCTGTTTTATACCCTCAAACTCACATCTCGGAACATGAAAGAAACTAAAAGCAAAGCATTTTATCTGGCATCAAAAGCAGACTTTGTTGACAAAAGTAGACTGGAGAGATTATCAGTAGGGAGTCTTTATTATTTTTTTTCTACAAGGGAAATGTTTTTAAGGCATGAAACCTCTTAGGTTTCCTAATTTGGGTTTCTGTGTGACATGTTTCTGGACCAGAACAACCACACCCAGCTTCACCTGGATGTTGGGCTTCAGGAAATCAGAACACAACTGAGCGCAGTACTTATACTTCAAAGTCTTCATCCGGCTATTTGGTTTCCAATTGTATAAATTGAGCCATAATTAACACTTGATGAATTGAGAACATAATTGGATGAGACTCCAACAGGACACACATTTTCACATTAGTCCAGTAAATGCATGGTAATTTAATCAAATCTGTAAAATGAATTAATTCAGTGTCATCTGCAATTAGAGTTATGCATATTGGTTTCTTTATTGTGGCCCTGACCAAGACACTTGATAACACTCAGATATTACTTGTGTATCTCAACCTGATTAAAATGTCAACACGAGACTGTCAGACTGCAGCAAGCCAACCATTAGCACTGTTAATTTTAAAAGTATATCTGATTCACAGGAATATTAGACAGGATAATAAGAAAGCACAGGCAAACATTGATAAAACCTAAGATTTTACACTCTATCTCTGGCTTCAGTTGTGTTATTAAAAGCAATGCAATTACACCAGGAAGCTTTATATATGGGACATAAAAGCACAAGGTACACACACTGGTTTGTGTCTGAAAGTGAACAACTCATTTTTAATGAGTCAGTGGTTTGAGCCAACAGGTGTTGTTCTTTGGAGCATCCAGACTTACTTTTGCCCCTGTGTCAGAGCTAATGACAGCTTGTAGTTTCTCTCACTCTATAAGAGAACAATGCAGGTTTGGCACATAGGCCTGGGTCTATCGTGGTCCTGGTATTAAGTGTAGACGCACTGTACGGGGTCCCGTTTCAACACAGTGACTTTCTTTTGTTGCATTGTGACCAGCAGCTGGCCTGGGAAGTTGGTACCTTCTACATCTCATTTGAGTCGTGCTACACTTACCTGTCCACGTTGCTGTCTCACTCCCCGTGGACTTGCCTTTTCTCTTTTAAACCCTTATATTTACTTTTTCCTGACTTTCAAGTCATCCCTGCCAACATCTATCCATTATCTTAACTGCTTATTCCTGGTGAGGGTCACGGGGAAACCTGGAGCCCATCCCAGAGCACATAGGGCGCA
>JABJVR010048878.1:0-23299 GCA_025773905.1 Chitala chitala | reverse complement strand
TGTGTGTGTGTGTGTGTGTGTGTGTGTGTGTGTGTGTGTGTGTGTGTGTGTGTGTGTGTGTGTGTGTGTGTTTGTTTTTTTGTTTGTTTGTTTGTTTAATTCTGTTAGAGGATCCAGTTATATTTAACCTTACTTTCCTCAAAAAAGGAAAGCACTCACTATACCATAAATTTTAATGTGTAGGAATCATATACAACAGTCATATTCTTCTAGAGAGAGATTGTATCCCTGACAGTCCTGCACACACAGGGAGAAGTGGATGTGTACATACTGCATACTGGAGAAAACCCAGAGCTGGTGTTATCCAGACAAGGTGTCTCGTCAGAAGGTTCTGCAGAATCGCATCTCGGACTCCATGATGGTGAATCCTGTTGCCGCCGTCAATGCCAAGTTCCGTCTTTGTCAATTAAAAGCAGCTCTGTCAGCGACTGCTTAAATCACTGCTTTAGCAGCTTTGCTTTGCTGCATTACCCAAGTGCAACAGGAAGTCAGGGTTGTGGTGGGTAGGATTACTGTGTGCTGTGCTGCCAGTCACTGTCCAATCTAACCCAACAGGAAGTCAGGGTTGTGGTGGGTAGGATTACTGTGTGCTGTGCTGCCAGTCCCTGTCCAGTCTAACCCAATAGGAAGTCAGGATTGTGGTGGGTAGGATTACTGTGTGCTGTGCTGCCAGTCACTGTCCAGTCTAACCCAATAGGAAGTCAGGATTGTGGTGGGTAGGATTACTGTGTGCTGTGCTGCCAGTCCCTGTCCAGTCTAACCCAACAGGAAGTCAGGATTGTGGTGGGTAGGATTACTGTGTGATGTGCTGCCAGTCACTGTTCAGTCTAACCCAACAGGAAGATGGTTAAAGTTGTATGTCTTATGTGTATATATGTGTACTGTATGTGTGTTTATGTACATATATACCGTATTTTATATTGGTTAAGTGCCCAGAATGTTTTGTCAGGGGGGTGAACAGGACCTTGGAGGGCATAAAGTTTGAAAAGTATGTTAGTGTTTTGACAATAGGCGAACAAGTAAAATGGTTTGTGATAAGGCATCCGTTGTAGTGCAAAGTTAACAAGATATACTGGGAACTTAAAATAATGACCTTTGAGTTTTCATTATCTCAATTTTCCCATCAGTAATAAACTGCACTTTTTGTAAGATGTTGTTTCATGTTTGCAACATATTGTGTGGTCTCTTATTAGCAATGTCAGTACCTCCTGCTGTGTCTGTACAAGGCAGATGAGCAGAACATATTCAAGGATAACCCCAACAAGACAGTAAGTGTGCCTGCCAGACTGTCTGTTTGTACTAAAGTTTTGGTCTGCATTTTGCACTTGTAAAACTGTCTGCCCAAACCACAGGTGCCCAATTATGCAAAATTCATCAAGAACCCCATATGGATGGAGAAGGTTAAGGAGAAGCTCCAGGAGAAGGAGTACTCCACAGTGGGCCAGTTTGTGTCTGACATTCAACTCATCTTTGATAATTGTGCTAAATTTAATCAGGTAAGATAGGGGGCACAAATTAAAATCATATGTTTAACATGAATGTTAAATTTTGGAAATTCTATATGTGAAAATGGCTTTTGTCATTCCATTTAAATGTTTCATTTCCCAAGTTTAAGGTAAAATTATACATGGAAATACACAAAATAAGTATTCGATGAAAAAGCCATTCTGTCTTACATTTGGTACATTTTAACAATATTTAAAATGAACTGTTTTAATTTTCTGTCCTCAGGGAAATATTTTCGGCCAAATTGGCATTAAACTGAGAGAAACATTTGAGGAGCAGTTCCAGAAAATCTTCAATATACATTAGTATGTGTTGTACTGGCTGGACTTTATGTGCTGGTAATTATAACCCTGTTTTGGAGTGAAAACTTTTAGTGGCTCAATTATCAACAGACTAGAACATTCCACAAACCATTCAAGTACAGTTACCCTCTCATCTGCACAATTTTCAGTTATCCATGGTTTGAAAATATGAAATTAATTACACACAACATGTCACACCTTGAAGCAGAAGGGCTACAGCAGCAGAAGACCTCACCAGGTGCCACTCCTGTCAGCTAAGAACAGGAAACTGAGGCCACAGTTCACATGGACTCACCACAAAATTGGACAAAAGAAGATTGGATAAACATTGCCTGGTCTGATGAGTCTCGATTTCTGCTGTGACATTTGGATGGTAGGATCAGAAATTGGTGTAAAGAACATGAAAGCATGGATCCATCATGCCTTGTATCAACAGTTCAGGCTGGCGGTAGGGGTGTAATGATGTGAAGGATATCATCTTGGCACACTTTGGGCCCCTTAGTACCAACTGAGCATTGTTTAAATGCCACAGTCTATCTGAGTACTGTTGCTGACCATGTCCATCCCTTAATGACCACAGGGTACCCATCGGTTGATGGCTACGTCCAGCAGGATAACGTGCCATGTCACAAAGCTCAAATCATCTCACCTGGTTTCTTGAATATGACAGTGAGTTTACTGTACTCAAAAGGCCTCCACAGCCACCAGAATAAAATCCAATAGAGCACCTTTGGGATGTGGTGGAACATGAGATTTGCATTGTGGATGTGCAGCCGACAAATCTGCAGCAACTACGGGATGCTATCATGTTAACATAGACCAAAATCTCAAAGGAATGTTTTTAGCCCTTTGTTGAATCTGTGCAATGAAGAATTAAGGTACTTCTGAAGGGGGTCCAATCTGGTATGAGCAAGGTTACCTAATGGAGTGGCCGGTGAGTGTATGTTTATTTAGTTCAGTGTTTTCATCAGATTTCATTCAATCTGCGGCATGGCATGGAATGTGCAGATATGGGGGGCGTTTGTCCTGTTTAAACCCTTAATAATTTTACTTATTTTATAAGCAATATTGTATAAATGCTGATGTACTGGTATTTCAAAACAATATACAGTGCTCCACTAATATTGGCACCCTTGATAAATTGAAGCTGAATGGGCTGTCTTGTTTTTCCTCTTGATATGTAAATTTAAATAAAAATGTAATTTAATTAAATTCTTATTAATTTTTTTTCTCAAATATTTGTGACATTTATTGGCAGCCCTTCATTTAATACTCTGTATGGGCCCACTTTGTGCAGATAACAGCATTTAGAGAATAGATTTGAATAGCAATAGATTTGAAACCATTTGTAGACACCCAACTCAAGACTTTTTTCACAAGCCGTTTTGCTTTGATGGGTACATGAGTTAATTAAAAGGGGACATGGGTACCAAATATTAGTGGAGAACACTAGTCTTGACAATTTATAAAGGAGTACCAGAGATTTAATTATGATGGATTATATAATAAACAGCTCAGTGCATAGTACTGGTGCTTCACATCAACATATTTGTGAATTTAAATGACGGAAATGTGCTACTTGCTGAGCCATTGCGCCACTCTAATGTATGGTTTAGTAAAAGGTTAGTATTTCCTTTAAACAAGCAAAATCTAAAGTTATTCAGGTGATGGACAAAGTGAATATTGTCTTTTGGTGGAGTTTCATTTTTTAAAATGGTTTTTAAGACTGGTTTCTAATCATAATGTGTATTACTTCTCATATGTCACTTCTGTACATCAGGCACATTGCGTTCAGGGGAGGAAGGGGAGGCAGGTGAGGCAGAGCCTGTCATGAAAAGTAAAAAACTAATAATGATGACATAAATTTGTCCAGTGGTCTGTGCTATAAATTTGTTTTCTGTATGATTCCAATAATTTTGATAATTTTTATAGTCAAAATCACTGAATTTGTGCATTTCCTGTTCAAATACAGGGGAGAAACACAAGGTGTGGCAGCAACGAGCCCTGTCCCTCACACACTGATATTGTGCCCTGTCCCTCACACACTGATATTGTGCTCTATCCCTTACACACTGATATTGTGCTCTATCCCTCACACTCTGATATTGTGCGCTGTCCCTCACACACTGATATTGTGCCCTGTCCCTCACACACTGATATTGTGCCCTGTCCCTTACACACTGATACTGTGCTCTATCCCTCACACTCTGATATTGTGCGCTGTCCCTTACACACTGATATTGTGCGCTGTCCCTCACACACTGATATTGTGCGCTGTCCCTCACACACTGATATTGTGCCCTGTCCCTCACACACTGATATTGTGCGCTGTCCTTCACACACTGATATTGTGCTCTATCCCTCACACACTGATATTGTGCGCTGTAATTGGCATGTGCCTGATGCTGTGTCTCTGTGCATGTCGCCAGTATAATGTTTGCGGACACGTTTATTACACACCCTGACTTTCCACATTCTGGCTAATGCCTGTAATGAATGTGTGTGACATATTTAGTCTTGCTGATCTGACAGTGAAAAGGCACAAGGTGAGGCAGACAGTACCATGCCACACTGAAGGGGGTGCATGTGAGCCCAAAAGGTGCCTCACCAGCCATGAACCTCACCGCATGATACAGCTGTACATATCTGACACACAAGCTTCATACTGTGCTTATTAATATTTCAATTATACAGCCATATCATAGCATATCTGTCTGAATAAAAACTGGTATTACTTTTCTCAATTAATTATATATTTTTAGTTTTATGACATGATAAAGCTCAGGATTGTGTTAAAAATACATCAGTTTTGTGACTAAAATCTTTTTGTCAAATAAATTTTTCATGATTAATTAATGATGTATTCAGTAAATTATTTTGATTGTTTTAAGTTTTTTTCCCCTTTGAGTGTTTCATAGTGCAGAAGGAAACACCCATGAGTGAATGGATTTAATTGTTGGAGTTTTAGAACCGATTCCACTATTGAGTTTCAACAAGATAGTTCTTTACAGTATCGTATTTAAAATGCTATTAAGGAGATGTTGGTATTACAGCATACCATTATTTCCCTGTTTCTTTAAAAATAAGATTTGTGGATGTGTACAGTTTGTGTTCAGTTCACGGTATGTGCATTACATCTGTAAGAAGGGCATCAGAGAATAAGTATTTATAAACGTGGAGATCAAGATGGTGATATAAACGGTTCTGTTTTCAGAACTATTCTCATTCTGCAAATAAAAACTCAGCAATTCCTCTAATTATGATCTTGGTGATTCACATGGCAGCAAAATCATATTCAGCTACACAGAAAACGGTTCCTATCCAGCCAATACTATATTTGGTAGATCTGTTGCTATGGGTTAATTGGCTGATGATACAAGACTATTTTTGAAAGACAGACGTCAGATAGACAAGGCATTTTATTCCATTAATACATTTTCACAGGCATCAGGATGTCAAAGGCACCACACAATAATTGCCTGCACTTGTTCTACATTCCCACTAGGCTGTATACATAGTACTCACCACTGCTTGGAGTCACTGTGGAGTATTGCCTATTTTGTCTTCAAGAGTAGCAGCTACAACATTCTGTTCTGCCCTCTGCTCATGGCTCTTCCTCTTTACTCCAATCCTCCCCGCTTACCTCTGAAACTCATTGTACCATTCATGCTTCACTTTGATTGATCGCCCTGGCTCCATGATTTTTGCTAGTCTTCCTGACCATGACTACCACAGGCTGTGTTTGGGATGTGTAGGCTTTGTGCCTACAATAACGTTTTATCTTTGCATTTGCTGTTCTCTCCTTCTTTGTGACACAGGATTGACTCCGAATTTAGGCAAATGTGAGTTGCTCCCAGTTGTCCTGAACAAGTGATTTACAATATTCCTGATAGAAATAAAGTGAAATATCTTAGAATAGTTATTTTAAAAGATCAGGAGAACATACTATTAGAAAATTGTAGCCCTCTACACCTACCAAAAACAGGCTCAGTCTTTGACTACAATATGACATTAACCAGAAAAACTTTGGCCTTTGAGGTGGAAGGCCTGTCCAGAAATGTTTATGCATCTTTAGCTCTTGAATTTAGGAAAGAACATGTAGGTTGACGAAGTCGTCTTCCGTTTCATATTGAAAAAATTAATTTGTTCCTGCCATCCTTAACAGGATGAAGCAGTATGGAAGATGACTGATTGAACTTGTTAAATTAAGAAAGTACATCAATACATATTCCTCTCTGGAGGTTTCTGTGTATTAGTTTTTTCATTCATCCATTCATTTTCTTAACCGCTTAGTCCTGGTGAGGGTCAACGGGGAAGCCTGGAGCCCATTCCACAGCACATAGAGCGCAGGGCAGGGGACACCCAGGGTGGCGCGACAACCTACCACAGGGCACACACACATACTACGGGCAATTTGGACACACAAATCAACCTAACCTGCATGTCTTTGGACTGTGGGAGGAAACCGGAGCACACCCACCAAGCACAGGGAGGATTAACAGGATGAAGCGGTATGGAAGATGACTGACTGACATTGATTCATATGGGAAAAATTGTTTTGGTTCACAAACTATTTGGATTGCGAACGGCCTTCAGGAAGCAATTAAGTTCATGAACCGAGGTTCCACTGTATATTCTTGGGTGAGAGGCTAGCATTTAAATTCAGCCCTCTTTAGCAGCCTGATGAAGTACTGCTGTGCTTTTCTCACACTGTTGCAGTGTTTTTTTTTTTGCCCAGCTAAGATTTTCAGAAATATGAAGCCTTAGGAATTTATAGCCGTCAGTCCGCTCCACCTGAGCCCTTTTGATTGTAAGGGCCTTCAGAGGGTTGGCGTTCCTCCTGAAGTCTATTATGAGTTCTTTGATTCTGTCAATGTTCAGAATGAAATCATTGTTTTATTCATAGCTGTGATTTTGTGGACCTAACCCCTGTATGATGATTCACCCATTCCTTTGATGAGGCCGATCACAGTCATGTCATCAGCATATTTGATAATGATATTATTGTCTTGTGTGGAACCACAGTCATGTGTGTACAGGGAGAACAGTTTGGGACAGAGACAGCACCTCTGGGGGTTCCAGTGCTGCATGAAAGCTCAGCAGAGACCTTGTTTCCCATCCTCATCACCTGTGTTCTCTCCGTAAAGATATCCAAAATCCAATTGCAGGTGAATTTCGATACTCCAAGGTCTACCATCTTTAAAACCATCTTCACTGGCCTGATCCTATTAAAGGCAGAACTGTAATCCAGGAACAACAGATGTGCATATATGTCACCAATATGCAGGTGTTACAATATAGAGTGTAGTGCTGGGGCTGCTGCATCATGCACTCATCTATTTGGACAGTAGGGAAACTGTTTGGGATCTAGTGTATTTGGAACCACAGAGGTTACTGAGTGAAGAACCAGCTTCTCCAGACACATGCTAACCAATGTAAGTGCCACAAGTCTGAAATCATTCATTGTAGTTATATTTGTTCTCCTGGGAAGTTTTACTATTACAGATGCCTTGAAAATCTGTGGGACTGTATCCTGTGAAAGAAATGTTAAAAATCTGTGTACACTGCGTTCCAAGTTATTATGCAAATAGCATGTTTGCCTGCTTTTCCGATACAGTCAGCACAATTAAGGATTTTTTTTTATATCAGCAATTATATTACCTTGTGAATGCTATTACAAGCAAAACCCACTAGTAAAGACAACTGATTTTTGTAATACTGCTAAGAAACACATTGATCACATTTACACTAAGCTACATATTAATATATGAGCCCTTCTTTGGTTACATTCCATAATAATTAGAGTCAATAGTGTTTTTTCCAGCATAGGAAAATAATTTTATTATGCAAATTCTTTTTATACCATGGCAGAAAATAGTCAGGAGCTCCACAGACATAATTTTGCACTTTAAAGGGACCTACCCAGTATTCCAGCCCAAGTCACTTTTCCAGATTCTACTCCAAATCACTCATCACTCCTCTTTGCTCACATCGTAGTCCTATTGGAACAGGGTGCCCACTCTGACCTCCGTCCAGTGTAGCACGGCATTCATCAGTGAATAAATCTGTTTGACAATTAATCTTCATGTATTTCTGAACGTTTCTCTTTGTGAGCTTTGGTTAGAGGTGGCCAAAATACATCTTAATGTACAACTGCCAAGCTCTGGAGGAATCTGCTCGGAGAGGTTCTTGAGAGTCCAGAGACACCAGAATTTTGAAATACTTGTTTGCTGCTTAACAATGGGTTCATTATAGCTGCCCTTTTAATCTTATTAGGCTGTGAGATGGAAGTGTTCCTTAATAAGCCTTTATCTGACTGGATTTGTCTGTGCTTTAAATCACAAAATTTTTTTACAGTTCGGCGTTCTCTCTCTGTCATGTCCAGCACCTGCAGTGGCCCACCTTGGCTGCTGTTTCTTCCTTTTTCCTATATGTTCACATTCCTTTCCACTTGAGGCTTCTTAGTTAATTATTACTATCACCTGTGTCCCATCACCCCCTCCTTTCTATTTAAACCATCTCCTGTTATTTATTCTTTGCCAGTTGTTGAGTTTCTGTAAATCCTTGATTCTGTGAGATTGTATGTTAGTATTGTTCCTGACTCTGTACCCTGTTTTGTGGAATTAAACTCCTGTCGCAAATACACTCAACTTGTGCCTCCGTTCCACAGAACATGACATTCTTCGGTTTTCCTGAAATATCAATGGTTTTCAAGGCATTGCATTATTTCACGTTTTTCATTTTCACATTGATCTTTTTTCTTCCCCCTATTGTGACTTACTGGTGGAACAACCTCTTTAAGCAGGTTTCCCTTTACTTACAATCACCTGGTAAACTAATAATGTTTGATTTTGATACCATTTATGTAACAGTATGTGAGCAATGAAACAAGCAAAAGTTGGAATGTTTATTCTACTGAAGTTCCATAGATATGCCATGTAGATAATAATTTGGAATGCAGTGTATACACCTCTGCCAACTGTTCAGCACAGACCTTGAGGACTTTCGGTGCCACTCCATATGGTCCAGTAGCCCTGCGGGGGTTCTCCTGTTTCAGATCCCTGAGGTGTTTGTTGCCTGGAGTGCAGTCTCCTCTACATTATGGGGGACATTAAAAGGATACCTATATTCTGCTGGTCAAATCTGATGTACAAATTATTGAGGTCGTCAGGTAGACCTGCCTCCTGGTTTATATTCCTACTAGCGTTGTTCCTATAATTTGTGATTGCCTTTATTCCCTGCCACATACTTCTAGTGTTGTCTTTGTAGCAGTTCTCAATTTTTTGTGAGCATGTCCTTTTGGTGGCTCTGAAAGATTTTTTCTAGCTGATATATGTCTATACTCCATAATGTCTCCTGACTTGAAAGCTGCACACCTGATCTTTTCCTGATCTTCATACATACTTCTGCAGTGAACCAGGGCTTTTGATTGGGATAGACACTAATTATTGGGGAGGGGATGCATATGGAAGTGCACAACTCAATCTAGCTGCTAACAGTGTCTCAATATTCATGTATGTTCACTGTAGCCTCTTTAAAAATTCTTGTATCTGTAGCCTCCAGACAGCCCTGCAAAACTGCCAGTGAATTGTTAGTACACTTCTTCACTGCTCTGTGACTGAATTTAATTTCAGCCTTGGTATGTAGGTGTGCTGCCGTAGAATGGTTAAGTGGTCACATTTTCCAGAATGGGGTTTGGGAACAGCAGTGTAATCCATGCCTTACACAACTATAGCATTTGCCCAAGATCTGAAAATTATATGGCTCATGTGAGCATTCCCAGCTCTTTAATGGAGTGTAGAATGAATTGGAGAACCAGGGTCAGTGTCCGCCTCTGAAAAAGATGCACCACAACTGGAACATCATCATCGGCAAGTTTTATTTACCATCAAATGTATTGCAATTACCCAAGTTTAGTAGGTTATAATAATAATTTAAAAAATGGACTAATTCATAGTACCACATATACAGTAATTGTAAACCTCTAAAACCAATACACAGTATCAAAACGTAATATTATAAAGTGTAAGATGTGAATTCATAATCTTATTATTGCATAAATATCTATCAATAAAGCAAAATTAAATGAAAATGAGCTTTGATCAAAACTAAGAGTGCTTAGTTACAGTTCACAAGGGCAACTGTGGGAGCAGGTTTTTTTTTTTTAACCAATTCATTAATTTTAATTTGACCACTATGTCAATTAAAAATCAACTCCAGTATTTTTTTCTGCATTCTTTCTGATCATTTGCACCCACCAGGACTGATCTTGAGACCTAATATTTTAAATGTTTCTCTTGCATGTTTCTTCTAAGTTGTCAAACCACTGGGGGGTGCAAAACATTAAAAGAAATTTGGATTTTGGTTCTATTGACTTCCAACAGGGAGGATTCAAGTCATTCAGGTGTATATCACGTACATAGAAGAACAGTGACAAGGACAAATGGATTTTTGAAATACAAAAGATGTATTAAGATGCCACCCTTTAGTACACACGCACACACACACACACGCACACGCACACACACACACACACACACATGTTTATATATAAAGGGTGTAATAAATGGTGAAAATACATATAACACATTAGTTTGTTATATCATATTAAGAAATACATTTTAATATATTTATAATACAAACTAATTGTAGCTTTAATTACAGCTTTATTTTTTATGTATATTTAGATACAATAAATGTATTATTATTATTATTATTGATTAATTAATTTTGCACAGTAACTGCAAAATTCTTCATTTGGGCACAGCTGTTTCAGGGACGGGGCTTTTACTATAAAGGCCTTAGATCCACAACAAACCGAGACAAAGAAGCAATAGATACAATCTATTTAATCCTGTGAATTATTCAGTGAAACTGTAAATGTTGAAATAGTGTGTGTATAAATATGGCCGTTTTTCCACCATGATGGCTTTAGTTGAAAATTTTAAGTATGATTTTCATTGATTTTGTATGGTTGCATAGGAAGGTCAGGGCCGCGTTAACCCTCGCCGAGGCCCGGGGCAGACACACCCCCCGAGGTCCCACCCTCACATATTGTTAACTGCGCCTAGGAAGCTATAGCAAACGCACACCCTCACCAGTGAGCAAGACAGACATGCAGATAACTAGGTGGGCTTCCATACGGGTGGCGAAATGCATCAAAAATGTTATTAATATGATCAAAACTTCTAAAAATATTGTTTCATATTTCCTGATCTCGCTACGTCCGAGGCCCCGTAGTGGCCGGGGCTCGGGACTGCCGCCCATGATGCCCATTTGGATAACGCGTCCCTGAGGAAGGTGCTCAATACCATTAGATTGCTTATAAAGTGCAGCACAGCAGTGTCAGGAGGACACCAAAGGATGAGGCCCTACTACATCATAATAAACACAGTCATTATGCTTATATTTTTACAGATTATTTTTAGCATGTCTGTCAGTATGACAAAAAACCTTTTGGCAGTTCTTTTCCACTGGTCGTGTATATTAAAATCTGAGAAATCACAGGCATTAAAAGTAAACAAAGATTCATATTTAGATGTGGATAGTTTAGGTTGAAAAAAATGAACACAACACAAACATCCATCCATCCATCCATCCATCCATCCATTCTCTATACCGCTAGGATGCCTGGAGCCCATCCCAGGAGGCACAGGGTACAGGGCAGGGGACACCCAGGGCAGGGCAGCAACCCACCAGAAACAACACAAACAGTGATTTCAAAAACAGAATCTGATGCCTTCTTCACTTGAAAAATATGCTATCTTGAAATTCAAGAACACTGAAGTACTACAGTTCAGAAAAGCTGCTTCAGGAAACAGAATTGAGAGTGTTTTCAGACATCATCAGCGTTCCACTAACTGCACACGTATATAAGGGCAGCCTGTGCAGCATTCACACTTGTGGCTTAGAGTCTGCACAGAGATGCCACACAAGATGATTAGCCTGCCATGCCATGTTGTCAAATTCCTTCAATAACTTTTACTGATAAATGCATAGTGTTTGTGGATTTACAGTAAAACTTTACCTGCAGATCAGATACAGATTCATATACGTATATACTTGCACTTTTACTGGTCAGTCCATCACAGGTGTTCTCACAGTTGACACTTTTCTCATCCCTGAAGTGAGAAGACCTGGAGGTAGAACGAGATGTTTGTGCCTATAAGATAAGATGGGTGCAGGAGTGAACACAACAATCCCTCTGTACTCTATGAAGATAGCTTGTTTTTTTCCCAGAGGGACTCACTACTTCAACAACAGCAAGGAGGTATTTACTGTTGCATCACAGCGGTGTGTGTTAAACTGGATTATTTGTGTTTCTCCGGCACTGCCATGCAGCACTTTACTGTTCTCCTGCTGTGGGCAGACTCTCTTCAGGAGAAATTCCTTCTCACAGATTAATGTTTAGGCAAATGTAAATAAAGCAGGCATTTCCTGTCTGGTATGAAGTAAAACAGGTAACACCCAGCACACCCACATCCAAGTACCTGATAAACTGGAAAAATGGCCAGGCTACACCAGAAAACTGATCCTTCAGCTCCGGCAAAGTGTCAGTAAGTAGAACCTAAACCTTTATATGACATTTTAACTTTATCTTCAGATTCAGAACATAGAGTCGATCAATCTGAAATATTAAGTACAAAACTACTCACTTGCTCTGTACTTGTTTAAATGACTTTTGTAATTCAATGCTATGCATGAGTCATTGAATGCATAAAAATCATTTTGAGCATTGCAACATGTCATCGGTATAACAACTTGATAGAACACTGGACTAAAGTTGCAACATAACTGTATTCATTGTTTTTTTGTTGTTTTTCATTAGAAAAAGTGTTAAAAGAGTGCAAGGAAAGTCATTCATGGACAACGTTTTCATATACGACAAAAACATGTCTCAAAAAAACACAGAGGGAGTTGAACACCTCAAATCCCTCAAGAATTCTAGTCCCACTCCCTTGCTGTGACAACTAGTGAAAGGTTCATGTTCAAACTGTGAAAAAGTTTCTTTTTATTTCTGGATAAAACAAAACCACTGTATTACCCTTTGTCAGAAAAGGTGAACACAAGAAGGAGGACTCAGAGGAAGTGCATGCAAGGGAAGGAATGAGTCTACAGTGCCTATTGGATTAATTCTTGTTTTGCTGTGAGCATCATCAGTAAGGTATCAAGGGGAGAGCTAAAGATACCGAGAAGGAAATAAGAATGTCAGAGACACCAAGTCCTGGACCCTTAGACTTGTGGGGCTGTGCAAACCTGATTTTCCACTCGGTAGTCACAGGTGGTGTCTATGGATTGGTCGGTGGGGCCTCTGCTATGGCAACCTTTTGGATCATTGAGGTTTTGTGCGCATCCAGGGACCTGGTCTCAACAATGTGGCAGATTCCCCTGCTAGGAGTGCTGACAGGCATGGCCTTTGGAGCTGTTGAGGGACTGGGCAGGCTGGCTGAACAGCACAGGCCAAGTGTCTTCTGGGAAGCTGTAGGAGGTGGTGTGATGGGGGCTGAGGATGGGGCGAGGGTGGCCGTCATAGGCGGAGCTGCTATTGGAGTTGCAATGTGTGCCATGGCCAACGTGGCTATGAGGAACGTAGTTAGGGGTGGGGACCTGAGGGTGGCGCTGCTCATGATAATACTGGTAGTACTGGCAGCTACCAGGGTGGTACTGAGCTTGGCCCCTGAAGCTATGGCAATGGCGACCTTTATTGGATCCATTCTAGGATCTACCTGGGATCTCATTGCTCTCAAAACTCTAGGGATTGTTGCTGTAGGGGGGATTTTGGGTGTGAAAGGGCAGATGACTTTCCTTGCACACCCTGGCAGAAAGGATGGGTGGGTGCCATTGATAACTGGGGGTCTGGTGGGTGCTGGGGGCATTATACTGTTTGTTACCATTTTAGGATTCCCTCTTAGACCGTCCCCAGTCATGATAAGTGTTTCAGTGGGGGCAGTCATGGGCTTTGTGGCTTGGAGATTGTGTGAGACCCTGTGTAAATTTGCAGCTACAGTGGTGGAAAAACTATTTGGGGTCCTATGTATTAGCATTCACTATAACTACAGTGAAACTGAAGGATAATAAATATGAAACAATAAAATTATCTTTATACAGTATACACTGTATAAAGTCTGTGTGTGTATATGTGTGTATTGTACACATGTAATTTGCATAGTATTATAACACATGGTGCCATTTCAAATTGCTGTTCAATACCTGCAATGTACTATTTGCCCAAATAAATTGTTTTAACAATATGAAGTTTCGACTTGGTCTGTTTTCTTTTGTCAGCCATTACATTTTTGGCAACGAGTAATTCATTTGACACCTTTTAAATAAAAACCTACAAAAAGTATTTTTCTTTGCCTAGATTTGGATCATTCATTCATTTACTGTCAAACAACTTATCCTGGTCAGGGTGACTGGGTAATACAGGGTGCAAGGTAGGGTGATAATAATAAATAAAATTATATTATCCTCTCATTTTCAAAAAGTTCACATGGGTGACTGTTGCAGGGTCCTGACGCAAATATGTACGCAAAGTGCAAAGCAGGGTGGGCTTTGCAGAGGGCAACGACCAATCACAGGACAACCTTTTTGATCGACGTTAAAAGCTACAAATTGAGAAGTAGAAATATAAATAAATAAATATGTGATCAAATCAGCTCGCCTAGCTGCAGAAATCACGACCTGGATATAAACGCCGAAATCACTCGGCCCACGGAAGTATTGCGCTTGCTTTACCAAGTAACTTTAAGTTGGAGGAAAATACTTCTTGTTCAGAAGATAATTTTTTAACACGATCTTTGCTTTATAATGGGCAGCGAAAGGGACCTCACACTTTACGACGTTTTTTCATATGAAAGTCTTGTACATGCTGTTGCAGGAGCAATGGTATGTTAAATATATAAGCATTTCTGTAATAGTTCATTTCCATCAGACTGCAAAATAGTCACTGTGTCACATACAGTACATTCGCTGTATTCCATCGTACAGGCTTTCTGTATGCACTTCTTTAATTATGTCACGTTTTTGAATTGGTATAATCACTAAAAGCGGAGTGGTTCCGCACCAGACACCGACACCGACACCAGAAAACCGCAGAATGGAAAGCTGAGTTGTATGGGGTCGATCGTACTGTAACGTGTGGAAGGTGAGAGGGGGAGAAATCACACCTTATATCAGGGATATCAAAGCACGGTCTTGGAGGACCGCAATGGCTACAGGTTTTTATTTTAGCCAATTTCTGCTGTTAATTGATTCTTAACGTGAAATAAACAATATTGACTTTGTTTATATAATTACTATGTCAATCCAGAAATTCTAACAAGCATAATACATTTTTTATTACAATTTGAATACAATTAACGATTAAACACAATGCTAAATTATTCAGACAATTTCTGCCCAGATTCTGCAGTTAGAATTGTAATGTTTGATTCATGTTTTTTTTTTTTTTTTACAGCTCTTAAAGTGTCTCACTTTTAACTTTCCTCTTTATAACTCTTTCAATTAATTAAGAAAATTGAGTGCAGACAGATGGAAATTATTTGGAAGAATTAAGAGATGCAAGGATGTATCAAAAATTGATTAAAAAAAAAATATTAAGGTAATGGTCAAATTAAAATGAATGGATTGGTTGGAAGAAAAACCTGCACCCACTGCAGCCCTCCAGCACCGTACTTTGACCCACCTGCCTTATAATGTCCTCGAATTACATAATTAGAAAGACAACATATGAGTGGATTTAAATAGTAAAGTTTCTGCTTTTCTATGTACGTACCCATGTTCCCTGTTTAAGTGCTATCTGGGTCCACCCACGTTAAGCCTTTGCAAATAACAGTAACTAATTTTTTACGGTACCTCTGTAGGGGAGTGTGACCGCGATGACTGTGTTTTTTCCTCTGGATACAGCCAGACTACGCCTTCAAGGTATTTTGGCCTTTTAATTAAATTACCTCAATAAATGAAGATTATAAGATTTTTACTAATATAAAACGGTGTGTGAAATTACCAGAAACCGGGAAAATTAAACATGGAATAAAAACTTGGCATAAAGACTGCATTTCAATAAAATTATATCTGGTTTATGTGTGTGTGTTTAGTATGCTTTGATAACATCATCTTCCTTCAACACTACAGTGGATGAGAACAGGAAGGCCAGGTCAACACCTGCAATCCTTGTAGAAATTGTGAAGGAAGAAGGACTGTAAGTCTGAGCACACATTGTGGAAGATTATGTTTGGATCAGCGTGAGAGTGTAAAAAAGCTTTTCCTAACTATACCAGGTGTTCTTGGTGGCAGGTAGTTTGGCTGATACCTTCTTTTGTTTTCCTCCTCTTTCTTCACAGCCTGGCCCCATTCCGGGGATGGTTCCCTGTCATCTGCAGTCTGTGCTGTTCCAACTTTGTCTACTTCTACTGCTTTCACAGCATGAAAGCCTGCTGGGCGAGGGATCAGAAGTCGACCCCAGGAAGAGACCTGATTACTGGCATCATTGCAGGTATTGCTGGTGTAACCAGTGGGTGGGCTGTGCTGTGTTTTTTCTGTTGTGGACAACCTCACTGACCCTCAGACATTTGCTTCCTTTTTTAGAAATGTTTTAGAAAAGAACAAAAGATGCAGATTCCACTCCATGCCACAGTATTCATTAAAACAGGGGTGGGGATGACATGAGCAACATATTTCAGTTCAGTTAAATTTATTTTTATATAGCGTCTTTCACAACAATGTGCCTCAAAGTGCTTTACACAATAAATTGCAGATATTGAAGAATAAACTGTAAGAATTAATACAAATGAAGCCAGACAACAGCGGAGGAGAGGAACCAAAAACTCCACAGTGTGGAGAAAAAAACCTCTGGAGGTTGACTGGCTGTCCAGCCCCTCCTAGGCATGCTAACATTACAGAATATAATGGTACTTAGTGAGACTTTGGTTGTTACTAGTTATATGGTATAAATAACACAATTTAGTCCTCCTTTGCTCATGGTGTTGAACCAACTCTCAATGGCCTTCGGTGTCCCTCAGGCGACACTTCATCCAAGGGGATACATTAGGAGCCAGCCGGTCTATGAAGGCATCTCACTCAGATGATGCGCAGGCGGGCACTGGGTACCCACATGCACAAAGAGAGAGTTTAGAGAGGGGTTAGTAAATAATACGAACTCTAGAAGCCCCATAGCAAAATGTTACAGTTATATTGGCATGTACAGCATGCGCCAGCAGCAGTAATTACTGTGAGCTACAGAGACTGTCGTGGGAAGGCTAAATCAAAAAAGTAGGTCTTCAGTCGGGATTTAAAGACTGTGACAGATTCGGCATCCCATACGTATCCAGGCAGACTATTCCATAGACTAGGGGCTCTGTAACTAAGAACTTTAGCACCAATAATTTTATGTACGTGTGGAACAACTAGTAGGCCTGCATTCTGTGACTGTAGGGAACAATTTGGAGTACAAGTGTTAATCAGCTCACCCAGATATACTGGTGCCTTGTCTTTCAGTGCCTTGTCTTTCAGTGCACTCTAGATAAAAACATGCATAATTTTCTCTGTATGTTCTGCATTAAGAAAACGGTGAAGCCTACCAATATTTCTCAGCTGCAGGAACTATATCTGTGAAACTGCATTAACATGAGTGCCAAAAGTGAGTTTCGAGTCTAGAATGACGCCTAAGTTGCGCACTGAGTAGCTAATAGAGAAACAGAGGTCATCAGCACTGAGGGCTGACCTGAAAGTGCTCCTGACAAGATCATTATCCCCAACCAACAAGATTTCAGTTTTATCTGTATTTTGTGCTAATCAGTGTGTGTTCATCCATGTTTTAATGTCTTTGAGACATTTAACTAAGGTGTGAACTGATGTAGTGTCACTTGGTTTAACTGCAAGGTATAACTGATTGTCATCAGCGTAAGTATGATAGTTGAGATTATACTGATGTATAATGTTACCTAAAGGCAACATGTAGATGAAGAAGAATACTGGGCCTAGCACAGATCCCTGTGGTACTCCACATCTAAGTGGGGACATGGATGAGGGTGTGCTGTCATTCGACATTTGATCATAGTAGTAACGCTAATAATAGTAAGTAATATTTGAACTCATAGGGGTGAAGGGGTGGGACCTACACATAAAACCACAAACACATTCAACCACTGTCAAATGAATGAAATGTAAAATGCAGGATAAGCAGAGGATAACCTTGGTTACTTTGATACTGTCACAGATCGAACCTGGTATAATTTGAGCTGTTACAAATAGCATGTCAGAGACTCATCCACAACGAGGGTGTTTGTTTTGTGTTTGTTTAGGTGTGGTGAATGTGCTTGTGACCACCCCGCTATGGGTGGTCAACACCAGGCTCAAGCTGCAAGGTGCTAAGTTTCGGAATACAGACCTGTACTCCACACACTATGCCGGCATCTTTGGTGAGTGTTACTGTGTGCACTAAACATGCTCTTGGGAATGAAATGTGCTTATTGCCGGGTTCAGTATGATCCAAAGGTGGAGTTGCCTGCGTACTCATTTTAGAATACAGGTCGTCGTCGACTTAGGACCGTGATTGGTTTCAACCGACCAGTCGTAACTCAGTTTGGTCGTAAGTCGGCCTTTGCAAAAATTGCATGGTTTAATATGTGTAAGGTAATCATAATTGCTGATGTCGTCAGCTGGGGCTGCGTTCGTCAGGTTTTAGTCAAACTCTGTATACTAAAGTACATTTAATTTAATAATGCAGAATAATAGCAAAAAGACTGCATACTACAGTACAATTGGTTTAATAATTGCAGCTGGGGCAGTGCTCAGGGTGGTCTGTTTCTTCATAAACAAGGTGAGCTTTGTCTGAACTGTTTTTCTTCTTTTTTTTTTTTTTGTCGTACATTTCACGATACGGACGAAACGCAACATGTGCCATCCGTTCAATCCATGCAAAAAGTTCAGTGTTTGGGTCCATTCCTTCAAAAAATGCAAGAAGTTTATTCAGTAGAGATAAACCTTCTGATAATCTTGGGGAAGGGTTGAAGAACACAGAAAACGAACACAGAGGAAGTGCACTGTACAGAGTCTGAGCTTACACTGAGCTTTGCGCACGGAGCTGCTAGGACCAAACCTACACAGCATAAAAACAGCTTCTTTCCGTCTACAATTGCCTTAATCAACAAGGCCCAAGACCCCCGTTTACAATCCTACTTTTTGCTGACATTACATACACAAACACAGTGCGCTCATTAACAGAACTTGTTTCACATTTGCACAATATGTATACTTTGCACTGTGTCAGCCTAACTGTTTTTGACATTTAAACATTTTTAACGTATGTGTTGTATTTCCATTTTAATATGCTGTCTATTTGTACTACTTCCTACCTTCTCATATTTAAGGTTCTCTCTCTCTCTCTCTCTCTCTCTCTACCTACCTCTCTCTCTCTACATTTATTGTACCACATTACCAAAACAGATTTGTATGTGAAAATGTTCTTGGCAATAAGCCTGATTCTGATCATGTTAAATGCCACTTGTAATTTATTTTTTAGTTTTAGACATGCTGTTTTCAGGTTGCTGCTATTCCCTCAGATGCCTTCAGACAGATTGTGCACCATGAAGGTGTGGCAGCCCTTTGGAATGGGACAGTCCCATCCCTGGTGCTTGTTCTGAATCCTGCAATTCAGTTCATGATTTATGAAGGCCTGAAGAGACAGCTGAAGAGAGGAGTCCACAGAGAGGTGAGTGGGTGCACAGGGCACAGTGAAATGGTGCCCAGCTCAAACCTCATGGCTTCCAGACTGAGACGTCCATAGCATGATTTGTTCACAGTGAGAAGAACTAATGAAATCACGTAGCAAGAAATGGCTTATGTGTTTGGAGTCGCATGATTGAACTTCACTCTAAATGCTCCAGATGTCATCTCTGGAGGTGTTTCTCATTGGAGCTGTAGCCAAAGCCATTGCCACCACTGTTACCTACCCTTTGCAGACAGTCCAGTCCATCCTAAGAGTGAGTACATAACAGTATTTCATTCTAAAATACATATTAAACTACAGTAACATGTATGCCTTTATGCTGTGCAGTACTCTTATGTTTCACCTTTGTTTTCCATGTGATGCCCAACACAGTGTTTACCTAAGATACAGAATTTAAATTTACTGACTGTAAGCCCTAATTCATGAAGCAATATTTAAGATAAAACGTGATGGCCGTGCTGCTTTTTCAAGCGTTTCTCTGTTGGGCACTAGTTTTGCTGGACCTCCTGCTCTTTGTGTTGTCAGTGTGTTTCCCTTGCACTTCTGTTACAGTTTGGTCAGCACAGGAAACAGACAGATAGGTCCTGGATGCTGAGCAGTTTAAGAACTGTGGTTTACCTGCTAACGAACAAAGTAAGGTATGTGGGAGAATAAAAGGATGATACGTCTGCTTCTACAACCTTGCACACCTGAACCCAGACTGACTCACAGAACCCTTGGCAAACAGCACACTCTCTTCACTGTGTTTTCAGAGTTGAGCTTTTATGTGGTAGTTTCTTACTGTTCTTCACATTGGCCTGTCTCCTTAGGAAGCATGGCATCATGGGACTGTTCAAGGGCCTGGAGGCTAAACTCTTACAAACAGTCCTCACTGCTGCCCTCATGTTTCTCCTCTATGAAAAAATCACAAGCAGCACTTTTCGGGTTATGGGAGTAAGAAGGAAGGTGCAGAGACTCTGATGTGGGAAACGGCTCCGCAGCTCTCCTCACTAGGACTATCTCAACATGTCAGATGTTGGCAGGTGATAAAGGTGTGTGTATGTCCCTGCTGCTGACCTTGGTCTTTAATAGAGTAAAGATTGCTCAGCGACCTCAGAAATCATTTTTGAAAATTAGTTTATTTGCTACTATAATTTTATTATTTTAATTGATGTTTCAAAATATTTTCCTAGCTTCGAGGAATGGGTGACTATTTTGCTTTAAGGTTTAAAAATGTTCTTTAAATGCGACAGGACATTCCACTGTCACACTTGATTGTCATCCGATTGATATAAGAAAACTTTGCCATTCTACGTCTGTACAACTACATTTTGTTAACATCTCTATGTCTGCAGCAGACAATAATAAAGCTAGACAATAAAACAGTGAAAAGGGAGTACAAGTGCACAGAGTGGGAACAGCAGCAGATACGACAGCAGCCTCACACACACGTGACAGCAAAACACAACTTTAATTTACCCTTTATGAACTGACAACCCTAGAGGTTCACATACTTGTTCCAGCAAAAAAAAAAATGTAATACTGGATCAATTCTCTCAATAAATTAACACAAAAACATGATCTTTTTTTTAAGTTCTCTTGCATGATGATCTAATCTCAGTTTAAGTCATATTAATACAAAAACAAAAATTTCTAAATTGTTTAGAAAATTCCGCCACGTAAAGTAAAAACACTTGTGGAATGGCAGTAAAATCACAGGTGTGCTGAGCAGAGGGGCAGAGGCCACAAACTTAGAGGAAAAAATGTTCAATGTTTTCCATGAGATCTTTCATCTTTTTATCTTAAAGTTTTTATACTGGTTCAGTCAATCCTTTTTTAAAAAGCAGCAGTAAGAAATACAAACACATACACACACCCCCTAACCTGCATATCTTTGGAGTGTGGGAGGAAACCGAAGAACCCAGAGAAACTGTCAAGGTGTGAAGCTAAAATAAATTCCTCTCCTATCTATATCTACTACAACCTCTAGTTGAAAAAGTTGGGATGTTTTGTAAAATGTAAATTAAAAACAAAATACAATGATTTATAATACAGCACACTGACAACATTTATAGTTGTTTTGCTAAAGTTTGCCATGAAGTGTTGCTTATCATTGGGAATGGAGGTGGGATTTTAATTTAAAATTTTAATTTAATTTCAGTCAAAATAAACAATATAATGGACACAGTCCATAATGACAAAGAAAGTTCATAACTGTAGAATTTAACAGTTGCTGCTTTCTGAAATGGCACTGTGAAAGTAATTGTAAATATCCACAACTATAAAGTGTTCTGTTACACAAATATGGATTTCCAAAAATATATGAAATGATATACCATGTATGAAGTTAAACTTTATTTTAAATGAAATTACATAGTTACATGCAGTCAGTTGTGATGACTGTCTTTGATGAGGTATTGTAAGAATGCAATATCCCTGAAGTTGAGGATAGATAACACTGTGATACAAATTTTTACAAAGTTTTGTTTTGCTTTTGTTTTTAATGTTTCTTCATCAAGTCTGACATGCTCAATATGAAAATTACTCCCATTACTTTTTGTGTATCCTCAGCAGTGTTGTAAAAACTAAAAAGTATATTGACAACTTATACAAGCTAATCTGTTGTAACTGTAAAAAATCCTGACATGTCACTGTCACTGCTATTTAAGTACTTTTGGACTAACAAAACGCAGGCTTTATAAACCCACAAAGGAAGGTTCGACTAGAATGTTTGAGAAACTACAAGAATGTTCAGCAATGTTCTGGAATGTCCAGAAAGCACTAGAATATTACATAATATTGCAAAATGTTACAGAAATTTCTAGAATGTTCCCATCCTTGCAAAAACAACAAAAAAGTTAATTTAGTACAAAAACATCTATTAAACCAATATTTCATAAGTAATGATAGTTCTAAAACTTACCCAAAGATACACCAAAATATTGATGCTATGTAAAAATACATTATGTTGACAAAAGTATTGGGACACCCCTCCAAATCACTGGATTCAGGTGTTCCAATCACCTCCATGGCCACAGGTGTATAAACTCAAGCACCTAGGCATGCAGACTGCTTTTACAAACATTTGTGAAAGAATGGGCTGCTCTTAGGAGCTCAGTGAAATCAAGTGTGGTACTGTGATAGGTTTGCCACCTGTGTAATAAATTCATCTATGAAATTTCCTCACTACTAAATATTCCACGGTCAGCTGTTAGTGGTATTATAACAAAGTGGAAGCAACTGGGAACAGCAACTCAACCACAAAGTGGTAGGCCACATAAAATGACAGAGCGGGGTCAGTGCATGCTGAAGTGCACAGTGCACATAAGTCACAGACTGTCTGCAGAGTCAATAGCTACAGACCTCCATATAGCACAAGAGTCCATATAGAGCTTCATGGAATGGGTTTCCATGGCTGAGCAGCTGCATCCAAGCCTTACATCACCAAGTGCAATGGAAAGCATCGGATGCAGTGGTGTAAAGCACACCACCCCTGGACTCTAGAGCAGTGGAGACGTGTCCTCTGGAGTGACAAACCACGCTTCTCTGTCGGACAATCCCATGGATGTGTCTGGGTTTGGCAGTTGCCAGGAGAACGGAACTTGCCTGACTGCACTGTGCTAAGTGTAAAGCTTGGTGGAGGGGGGATTATGGTGAGGGGGTGTTTTGGAACTCTTAAGGCATCAGCATACCAAGACATTTTTGACAATTTCATGCTCCCAACTTTGTGGGAACAGTTTGGGGATGGCCCCTTCCTGTTCCAACATGACTGTGCACCAGT
>JABJVR010048877.1:0-23301 GCA_025773905.1 Chitala chitala | reverse complement strand
GTCTGCTGGAGTTTACTGAAGCTCATGTCCACTGTGTCGATGAGGCTGTCCAACCATGTCATCCTCTGCCATCCCCCCTTTTTTTTTTTTTTTTTTTTTTTGCCTATAAGGATGACCTTGATGAGCAGTGTTTCTGCATATGACGGGCCCTTAAATAGGCGTTTTGTTTATACTCTAAGTGTGTTAGAGGAATTTAAATGGTAAGTAACACCTCTGTTACTTTAGAGTGCATTTCTGCTCTTGCACTGTCTTTTAACTGTGACGGGAATTTTATTTTATTATTGTTTTTTTTTTTTTTCTTTTCATTTTTACTGCTACAAACACTGCTTTCACACTAAATGTGAATGAAAATGCATAGTATAGGGATCATAATTTTTTATAAGGTTCTTTCTGAAAAGAATTTTGACTGTATGTATGCAAATGGTATATGCCTATGTCTGTATCATCTCCTCTTCTCAGGATTTTATAGGTATCAGATGGAGCGCTGTTTAGAATTTAAAAAGCTGATTTACAGATTGTAAATTTATGTGACCACTGACCTATATGCAAACAAAGTCAACCATTTGATAACCATAAGACTGTAAAGCAAGCAGTCTTGTCTTCAGTACTTAAGTATCCCAAATTAAACTAAAACCATGATCCTTGATTGGCTGCAGTTCCCAGTTTATGAGAAGCAGACTAACTGATGTAATAAACAGGTCTCTTTTCTGACAGTCTGTTTTTCAAAAATTTCTGAGCAGTGCCATGATGTTTTCATCCTGTGAAATCTAGGAGGGAGGAGGCATGTGGAAAACAATCCCAATTTATTTTTTTTATGTTCACCTGTTTAAATACCTCGTGAAAATAACCTTTGTCAATCATTTTGTTACATCACTAAAAGGTAAAAAAAAAAAAAAAAAAAAATCTGTTAAACTTTTTGAAATTACAGTCCTGTTGTTGCCTGCTTACAACTGTGTCCTGCACCAAACTGAAGAGGAAAGACTTATGGTTTACTTTACATTGGTGTTGGTCTTTCTGATGGTTTGTTGTATGGGCATAATTCCCTGTCCCTCATTGCATTTTCCTCCTGACACCTATTTTCTAATGTATGTAAAGATTTACTGCATTGAGGTACCTTGAATTGTCCGAGACTGGTATGACTTGTCATTGTGGCTCTAATAATAAACGAAAGGCAAATGTATTCAATTGGCTGCTGTTTTGTTATTGTATTATAAATAAGCAGCACCTGTTTATAACAGGTACGTGTCGTGAATTCATATGTGACCGGTCTTTCTTATCGTGTCTCACATAAATTCAGCCTATGCCTTGAAGTGAGATACCTAACAGCAGAACAATTAGAATAGGTTGTATGAAAATGAAATTCTGTGGACACTTTGAGTTTGAGCTGAAGCCACAGGCATGAAGAGCCACATGTACACTTTGGGTTGACCAAGTTATACGTTAGTTAAACCAAGCAGAAGGATCCTGTTGAAGCAGTGGTCACCTTCAGCATGTCTCCAACATTGGTCATCCTGTTACACGTACAGCAAGGATCCAGTTATTTGTAAAGCCTCACTATTGTTGAGCAACATAAATATATACAGTGGTACCTCAACATATGAGTGCCCCCACTTGCAAGTAAATTGAGATACGAGTGAAAATATTTGCTAAAAAATGCTCCAACTTGTGAGCGAACGCTCGAGTTACGAGAGATGTATACGTGGCTCGTATCGTTGTTTTTGCCCAATGGGAGCGAGACTCCCAGTATCAGTAAAAACTCAACATATGAGCAGTTGGCTGTGACTTGCAAGCACCTGTTTGAATAGTGTTACCAGATAGCTGCATATTCAAAGCAGGACAATTGTATATAATATAGTATTAAACACATATATAATTCTGTTCTTTGTCCTCCTTTGTAAGGCTTTGTATATAGGCTTACATACATGTGTATAACAAATGACACAAAACTGGCAATGTGTCACGTGTGCGTGGCCATGTTGATTTATTTTTATCAAAAAAGAAAAAAAGACAGCACTCTGTACCAAGAATTTTCTAATTCGGAGGTTTAAACAAACAAACGTTTTGGACCATACAGTCCTTCCTCAGTGTGTGATCACCTGAACAAAATAACATGACTACTCCTTATATGCACAACCATTGGTCACATGACCAAGAACACAATGATAGTAAACAGGAAGTTTACTGACAACAATGGCAACAGCAGATTAACAACAAGAAACTTATGTAAAACAAATTACAGAAAACAGCTAACAAAAAAACGTACAAACTTACAAAACGTGATCACACTTACGTGATCACACACTGAGGAAGGACCGTATGGTCCGAAACGTTTGTTTGTTTAAACCTCCGAATTAAAAAATTCTTGGCACAGAGAGTGCTGTCCTTTTTTCTTTTTTGATTAAATTGTATTTTTTGGGGGGTTCAGCACGCTGACCGCTAGCTCTTATAGAGCATGCGCTATTATAATACATGTCGATTTATTAAAACAGGGTCATACTAATTACTGCATTGAACACGTGTCGTGAGGTTGAGAGGCCCGAACCTCAGATTTTACTCTTTACCATTAAAACATACAGATGATGGCATGCGATTTCAGCTAACAACACAGCCTAGTCAGCAATTGATGGAAGTGAGAAAGCCAGACATTTTCGCATTTTCGGCCAACGCCTGCCGGACGGAGGACACGACGTCAAAAAGGAAGACATGTCCTCCTTTTTCTGGACGTCTGGTAACCCTGTGTTTGAACAAGTTGAAGATGGGAGCGTGGGTACAACTTATTTCCTGCAAGGGGAGGGCGACGAACCATGGGATGCCTGGTCACCTGCTTCCCACTCGTTAGCTCTCTGTATCTTCAAAAAGGTAAAGTGCAAGTTGATTTGTCTTTATTCTTTACTTAATTTCCTTGAATTTTCTTTTATATTATTTAGCATTGTTATTTGTTCAGAAAATTACTTTTATTTCGCATTAAATACCAAGTTAACAGTTTTTTTTATATTAATATGTTTGGGAGTGTGGAAAGGATTAATGGGATTTCCATTATTTTCTATGGGAAAAACTGTTTAGAGATACGAGTTTTTCGCATTACGAAGTAAACTCGTAAAGTCGACGTACCACTGTATATAAAAGGAAAAAGCCATTAAAGTAACCCAGAATCCCACTCTCAATTAGACTAGTTGCTAATTTTGAAACGATATTCCTCAGATTTCTTCATGTTGATGCCCACAGATGCAACTACAACACGTCCTGTTGGAATTGGACCGTTAGCTTAGCCCAGGAATATCAGAACAAAAACAAAAGTTCACAACATTAAGACCTTTGTTTTGTATGTTTAAAGTTTGAGATGAGAGGTCCCAAACTTTAAAAGGTGACAGAGGACTGTGAGCAGTACATGCCTCAGAAGGTGGTACCTACCTGTGACTCAGTGAGGATTTGTGTAGAATTACACTAGAAAGCCGTTGCACAAGGAGGAATGGCATCTCGGACTCTGATCCCTTCTTCCCCGTCTATTTCACACCCCACATTTGGCGGCTTTTTAAAGTACTTTTAATAATTTCAGTTTATTTTCTGTACACTGCCTTTCACAACTGAGTAGCCACCACACACTTACAGAGAAAATGAAGGATGAAGATGATGCTAATTCCAGATGACAGAATACCACGAATGTACTTCTAACTTGAAATTTGCTCCCGAATATTATGCACCTTGATGGTGTCTGTCTGCCTCCATTGGTACCTGCCAGCAGGGTTCTGTCATTACCACTTTTTGTGTACTACACTCTCTTTGAAGATGAGTAGAGTATCAAATACAGTATCTGTTGTCTGTTTCAGCAAGCAGTTCTTTATATGATGACAACGAGAAAAGCCATGCAAACGTATCCCAGACTGTATACATGCATTACTCACTGTCACAGTTTAACATTATAGTTGAAACCGAAGTCCAGTTTAGTCAAAGTTACTGGAATTATAATTATAAACTTTTGGTTTGTCTCCCTCTTGAGGTGAAAAAGAATGTTGCACTGAATATTGAAATAAAATCCAAACCTGCCCTCACCAGTAGCTGAAAACTCTATATGACTAAATAATAGCATATTTTGAGAAAAACGTAAAATACCTTGGCATCAAAAGACAAATGAATCCCTGCCAGTACAGACCGGCACATTACACTAAGTAGTGGCATTTTACGCTGCCACCAGATTAAAACATTATGGAATGGCCACTTACACGTTTTCTGCTTAATTAAGCTTTTGTGACTGCTGAGACTGCCATGTCTTTCCATGTTACATTTTTTCCATATTGTTAAGCCTTTTAGTCCTTATTTTTTGTCAAATGACCATCTTCTGGTTTCCCTGTCACATTTACAGGATTTTAAAATTTTGGGCAAAAGTTTTAAAAAGTTACTTCATCAACAGGACTGTAAGCATATGCTTTTCCTGCAATGCTGTTACATCCACAACTTTATTACTTTTACTTGTATATCTGAGCATACATCATAACTTTGGAAATGACTGTAATTACCACATCTAATTTAACACACAACCTGACACAAGGGAATAAAAGTTACATTAGAGTTGACTTCTCTACATCTTGGATACACTGTTTCTGTACCAAAACTATAAGCATATGTTTCTTTGATTTCTACATAACTTCTGTGCTCCTATCACACACATGGAATGTCCAAAGGCTTGTGAATGCTTTTTGCTGGCCAGGCGGAACTCTCTAGACATCCATTAAAGTCAAATTCATCTGTTGGGCGATTACACTATGGAACTGTCGTTGCTCGTAAATGCTTCCACCTCACAATGATATGACTTAGAGTTGGCCAAAACAGCTGTGGTAGTGAGGAAATTTGGTGAAACAGACATCTAGGCCAAGTGCAATGCAAAATGTCGGATACATTGGTGTAAAGCATGCTGCCACTGGACTCTAGAGCAGTGGACACGTGTTTTCTGGAGTGAAAAATCACGCTTCTCTGTCTGGCAACCTGATGGACGTGTCTGGGTTTGGTGGTTGCCAGGAGAACGGTTCTTGCCTGACTGCATTGTGCCAAGTGTAAAGTTTGGTGGAGGGGGGATTATAGTGCAGGGTTGGGCTTGGCCCCTTAGTTCCAGTGTAGGGAACTCTTAAGGTGTGCCATACCTTAGCATACCAAGACATTTTGGACAATTTCATGCTCCCAACTTTGTGGGAACAGTTAGGGGATGGCCCCTTCCTGTTCCAACATGACTGCCCACCAGTGCACAAAGCAAGGTCTATAAAGATATGGATGAGTGAGTTTGGGGTGGAGGAACTTGACTGGCCAGCACAGAGTCCTGACCTCAACCCAATAGAACACCTGTGGGATGAATTAGAGTGGAGACTGCGAGCCAGGTCTTCTCATCCAACATCAGTTCCTGACCTCACAAATGCGCTTCTGGAAGAATGGTCAAACATTCCCATAGACACACTGCTAAACCTTGTGGACAGCCTTCCTAGAAGAGTTGAAGTTGTTATAGCTGCAAAGGGTGGGCCAACTCAATATTGAACCCTACGGTCTAAGACTGGGGTGTGATTAAAGTTAATTTGTGTGTAGAGGCAGGCGTCCCAATACTTTTAGCTGCCATGTAACTGTAGCTGCAAGGATTAATTTTACTTTTGCCTTCTGAATCCTCTTGTCATTTTTCACATGTGCCTGGTGCTGATTAGAATATCAAAATGTGTCGGTTAAATTAAAAAAAAACAGTACAGCTTTGAATAGTAGTACTGGCTGCATGGTAACCTGAGGCAATTATGCTATAGTTTCAAGTTTGTAGTATATGCATTTGCATTGTGAGTAATTCACTGGCTCTGTCTTCTATTGTGGGTTGTTTTTGTATAAACGAACTTCTCTTCTTGGTCTATCAGTCATTTACCAGTCCTCATCAAAGCCTGGATTTTTAACTTCTCCATCCTTCCATTCATAATAATAATAATCATCTTTTATTGTCACCTACTTGCACCCCCTGCCCTCACTGTGTCTTATCGCCCAGCACACCCCCATCTAATTCCAAACTGTAATGAGAACATAAATCCACCACTGGTGGGGGCTACATTGTTGGCTGACCCATTTCATCCATCTAAGCATTTGCCAGTCTCTAACCTAATGTTTTTTATCCCAACGTGTTTAATTAGAGTAATTAATTAATTGTTTTTGGCCAACCTCCTTGAATTAGCCACATATCTACTGTGTAATTTTCATGCTGTACTGCATCTTTTGTGCAGTTGCATCATGGTGTCTGTGTTTGCTAAATGTTACCTGGCCATTTTGTATTATCAAAAGCTATTTTTAATATCCGTTGAATCAGTTATTTTTGTTTACAATATAATTTGAAATTATATTACATAATGTGGATAAAACTGTCAATTTAACATCTAATAATAGGTATTAACTAATAATAGGTATTAACTAATAACAGGTAGTGTTGTAACTTCACTGGGGTCATGGGTTTGAATTTGTTTCTCGGTACTGTGTATCAGTAGCAATGCGGGGGTAAATACCAGAGAAACCAAGATGAGGCGGTGACATTAAAAAACAAGGATTACACACACAATGTGATTAGTGGGAAGCCAAAATGAATTTGGCTTCCCACCAGTCACATTGCATCTAATACGTTAATTGCCCTTGTTCCTTGTATTCATTGTGCTGCACCACTAATTGCTGAGTGACATTCAATGGTGGACACTTCTGACTGGGTAATCTTACAGGGTTTTTTAAGCAAGGGATGCCAGCAATTTATTACAGGTTACTGCCTATGTCATCCTTACACTCTCAGTCACAACAGAGGAATTGCTTAGGTTGAATGTGTTGCTGTATATTCAGAAACATAAAGGTGAAATTATGCAATATATCATGCTATATATATAAGTTATTTTTCTTTGTACAGTAGTTAGTTCTGACCAAGGAATCTGATTTGATTTGATTGGATAAGAGGCCCCCTCCTCCTCGAACTGCACATCAAAGTGGTGGAGGGGTTTGAGTGCCCGAATGACCCTAGGAGCTATGTCGTCGGTAGCTAAATGCCTCTGGTAGGGCCACCCAAGGCCAACAGGTCCTAAGTGATGGGCCAGACCAAGAGAAATTCATAAACCCCTTATGAATGATAAAACATCGAGGACCATTACATCGCCTGGAATGGCATTACCGGGGCCCCACCCTGGAGAGCACCTGGTGGCCAGGCCCACGCTCAAGGGACCCAGCCGGGCTCAGCCTGAAGTAGCGACGGGGGCCCACCTTCCTGTAGGCCCACCACCTGCAGGAAGGAGCATAAGGGGCCGGTGCATTGTGGATTGGGTGGCAGTTCTGGGGGGAGGCCTCGGCGAGCCAATCCCTGGATGACAAATCTGGCTATTGGGACATGGAATATTACCTCACTGGGGAGGAAGGAGCCAGAGCTTGTGTGGGAGGTTGAGCGGTACTGGCTAGAGATAGTCGGGCTTGTGTCTACACACTGCCTGGGCTCTGGAACCCAACTCCTTGAGAGAAGCTGGACTCTCTTCTATTCTAGAGTTGCACATGGTGAGAGGCGACGGGCTGGGGTAGGCTTGCTCATAGCTCTCCGGCTCTGCTGTCATGTGTTGGAGTTTTCCCCAGTGAATGAGAGGGTTGCTTCCCTGCGCCTTTGGATAGGGGATAAGTCTCTCTCTGTTGTTTGTGCCATGGGCCAAATAGCAGTGCAGAGTACCCAGCCTTCTTGCAGTCTCTGGAAGGGGTGCTGAAAGGTGCCCTGACTGGGGACTCCATTGTTCTACTGGGGGATTTCAACGCCCACGTGGGCAATGTCAGTCATACCTGGAGAGGTGTGACTGGGAGGAACAGCCTCCCCGATCTGTCTTGTTATTGGACTTCTGTGCTAGTCACTTGTCCATAACGAACACAATGTTCGAGCATAAGGGTGTCCACCAGTGCAAGTGGCATCAGGACACCCTAGGACGGAGGTCAATGGTTGACTTTGTGATTGTGACATCCGACCTCCGGCCATATGTCTTGGACACTCAGGTGAAGAGAGGGGCAGAGTTGTCAACTGATCACCATCTAGTGGTGAGCTGGATCTGTTGGTAGAGGAGGAAGCCAGGCAGACTTGGCAGACCCAAACTATACGTTTGTTGTGAGGGTTTGTTGGGAATGTCTAGCTGAACCCTCTGTCAGAAGGGTCTTCAACTCCCACCTCTGGAAGAGCTTCAACCAGATCCCGGGGGAGACTGGGGGCATTGAGTTCGAGTGGACCATGTTCTCCACCTCCATTGTCGATGTGGCCATAAGGAGCTGTGGCCATAAGGTCTCTGGTGCCTGCCGAGGCGACAATCCCAGAGCCCGGTGGTGGACACTGGAAGTAAGGGATGCCATCAAGCTGAAGAAGGAGTCATATTGATGGTTTGTGAGACTCCTCAAGCAGCCGACGGGTATGGGCAGACCAAGCAGGCTGCAGCCTGGGTGGTCGCAGAGGCAAAAACTCGGGTCTGGGAGGAGTTCGGCAAGGCCATGGAGGAGGACTTTTTGTCAGTCCCAAGAAAATTCTGGGAAACTGTCCGGCGCCTCAGGAGGGGGAAACAGTGTTCAGCTAAGACTGTTTACAGTGGAGGTGGGAAGCTGTTGACCTCGACTGGGGATATTGTCAGGCAATGGAAGGAATATTTGGAGGATCTCCTCAACCCCATCGACACACCTTCTGTAAAGGAAGTAGAGGCTGAGGACTTGAAGGATGATTCATCCATAATCCAGGATGAAGTCACAGAGGTAGTCAGCAAGCTCCTCTATGGCAGGGCACTGGGGGTGGACAAGATCTGCCCTGAGTACCTTAAGTCTCTGGATGTTATGGGGCTGTCTTGGCTGACACGCCTCTGTAACATAGCATGGCGGTTAGGGGCAGTACCTCTGGACTGGCAGACCGGGGTAGTGGTACCTGTTTTTAAGAAGGGGGACCGGAGGGTGTGTTCCAACTACAGGGGGATCACACTCCTCACCCTCCCCGGGAAAGTTTATGCCAGAGTGCTGGAGAGGAGAATCAGGCCGATAGTCGAACCTCAGATTCAGGAGGAGCAATGCGATTTTCATCCCGGTCGTGGAACACTGGACCAACTCTATACCCTTACTAGGGTACTTGAAGGTTCATGGGAGTTTGCCTGATCAGTCCACATGTGCTTTGTGGACTTGGAGAAGGCATTCAACCATGTCCCCCATGGCATCCTATGGGGGGGTGCTGTAGGAATATGGGGTCAGGGTCTCTCTGCTTAGGGCTGTCCGATCTCTGTATGACCAGAGCAGGAGTGAGGTTCTCATTGCCGGCAGTAAGTCAGACCTGTTCTCGGTGCATGTTGGACTCTGGCAGGGCTGCCCTTTGTCACTGGTTCTGTTCATCATCTTCATTCACCTCCCACTTGTGAAATATTTTTGTTGGTAAAGCCAAATATTTATTTCTGATTAAATAAACAAACAAATCATAATCTGTTGATGCTAATTACTGTCAACTGATTAACTGTGTAGAAATGTTGTATAATAATCGTTAATTATGCTAGCTTTTGGTCTCTAGCTCAGTGGTACATTTTAATGAAGTACACAGAGATATTGACATTTTTCCAGGAATAACATTTCAGTTAAATTATGAACAGTCATCACCAAAAGACAAGGAGATGGGTGTGCAGGGAATTTTAATATTTTGTTTCATTTACTAATTATAGCTTGTTTATACGACTCATTTAATGTAGCATTATATTCATGACAGTCTGTGCTTTGTGCTTCTTGTAATCTTTCACTCAGTGTATGTGTTTGCCTGCATGAGTCAGCTAACTGGTGAGATCAGCAACAGGTGGCTGTTCAGGGAGGCATCCACAGAGCAGGAGAAGGCCAGTCCGACCTTCTCTCCTGCCTGAGGAAGGAGGAATGTTTGAGCCTTGAGTGTTTCTGTGTGATAACGGCAAGGACATGCAGGAGGGGAGGGGACTGGACAAAAGCTGTACGCATTCTACTGTTTGGGGCTTCTTCGCCTCTGTTCGGGCTTCAGCTCAAGGGAGAGATGGCGCCTCTTTGCGCAAAGATCAAATAAATTCTTCTTACTCACTCTGAGTTGTCCAACTCAATTAGACTTTTATTTTTTCCACAACAAAGGGGAAAAGCCAGAATGAAGCTGACATAGGAGGGCCAACAGAATGGGATTTTATCTGCTTTCATCGTTGCTACTATAACATTTGAAGTAAGTTAGTCTACACAAATATGCTGATTACTTGTGTTGCTTAGGAACAGTCAATTCTCAGTCCTGTTGCAGAAATGTTTATGGTGGCGAAGCCATATAACTGAATAAGTAAAAAAAAAAAAATCATAACCTGTTTTTGCTTATTACTGCCAACTAATAAATGGCATTTGTGGAACTGCTGCATAAAAGCAATATCACATGAGAGGGAGTGCTGTTGTTGTTGAATAGCAGCACAGCTGTGCGGTCATAGGCCTTCAACTTGGAACCTATGACCTCATCACTACCGTGTTGATATTCAGCGACAACAGCACTCTTCATATATACTGGATTTCCTTGGGTTGTTCCAGGTTCTTTCTACAGCAGTTTCAGTGAACTGGGAAATCATAACTACCCTATAATGTGTGATTTACTTGTGTTGTTTTGGCATTTTATCTAGCTCAGTGTTGCATGGGATAACAATACCTTCTATGTTAAATACAGTGCCCTCCAGACATATTGGAACAGCAAGGCCAATATATTTTACACTGAAAACGTTTTGGTTTAGGATAAAATGATGAGTATGAGACAAAAGTGCAGCTTTTATTTTATGGTGTTTACATCCAGATCATATCAACAACACAGTAAAAAATACCTTTTGTATTAGATCACCCAAATTTTCAAAGAGCAAAAGTACTGGCACTTGTGAGCGAGAGGCCCTGCAAGATTAAGAAATTTAGTTTGTTGTATATCTTTTGTTTGCAATAACTGCACAAAGCATGTGACTCATTCACATGACCAAATTGTTGTTTCATCTTTTGAAGCTTTTACTGCAGACTCCTTCAGTTGTTATTTGTTTTGGTGAGTTTCTTCCTTAAGTATCCTCTTCAGCAGCGTAAATACATGTTCAGTTTGGTTTAGGTATGATGGTTGACTTGGTCAGTCCACTACCTTCCTCTTTTTCCCTTTGATGAGGTCCTTTGTTGAGTTGGCAGAATGTTTTGGATCACTGTATTGTTGCAAGATGAAGCTCCTCCCAATTAGTTTTTATGCATTTTTCTGTAAATTGGCATAAAATGTTTTGTACAAATCTGGATTCATTCTGCTGCTACCATCATGAGTTACATCATCAATAAAGTTCGAACTTTAGTGAGCCTGTTCTAGACACAGCCATGCAAGGCCAATCCGTGACACTAACTCTACCGTGCTTCACAGATCAGCTTGTATGTTTTGGATCGTGAGCAGTTCCTTTGTTCCTCCAACTCAAATCACTTTAATACAAGTTAAACTTGGTTCATCTGTCCATATAACTGTATTCCAGATGTTTTGTGGCTTCTCTCTGTGCTTTTTTGCTAATTATAACAGGGCTTTTTCATTCTCACTGCTGATAAAGGGTTTGCATCTTGTGGTTTGGCCTATATATTTCTGCTCATGAAGTCATTTTCAAATGGTACAGATAGTGATACAAATCACCCCTGCTTTGTGGAAGTTGTTACTGATGTCTCTGATTGTTGTCTCAAGTGTTATTTATTGGCAACTGGACTTGCTTGGAAATCTTGAAGACATTTCACCGCTCATCCAAAAGGCTTCTTCAGTTCTTATGAAATGGCTGGAAGTGGCAGCTATATAAACCCTGTGAGTCATTAACCTGATGGCACCTTGACAGTTGTTTGTGAGTTTTAGAATGATCTGAATCCAAGTGAGAATGACTAAAACTGCCTTGGAAGTGGCAGTAAGCCTTTAGAGTCACACAGGTCCAAGTGTGAATGACTAAGGAACCACCTTGGGAGTGTTGAAAAAAACTCCCATTGAAAAACACTTGAGACAACCATGACCTGAATAACTAAGAACCTTCACGGACATCTCTGACTATTGTTTTTGGGTTTTTCTTCATAGTTCTTACAATCATTGTGTCATTAACTGTTGTTGTTTTCCTTAGCTGACCTGTTCACTGTATGCTGGTCAGTACACCAGTGGTTTCTTTCTTTTCAGGTCACTCCAGATTGTTGTGTTGTCTATGCCCAAGGTTTGTGCAATGCCTCTGACTGATTTTTCTTCTTTTCTCAGATTCAAAATGTCAGCTCTTTGGTCTTCATTTTTATTTATTTCTTTGTAACACAGAAGCAGGCTTCACAGGTAAAACTCAAATTTAAATCCAAAAGTAGTCATTTGGAACTATTTATTGTTTAAGGAATTAATCTCACAGGACACACCTGGGTAATGAGAAACACCCATCAGTCACATGTTCTAATACTTTTACTCACTAAAAATTTTGGTTTTCTGATACAAAAGGTGCTATCGCCTATGTTGTTTATGAGATCTTGATTTAAATACCAAGAAACAAAAGCTGGAATTCTGCACTGTTGTCTCATATTCACCTTTTGATCTTAAACTAAAATGTCTTCAGTGTGCAGCAAAATCAAATGAATTGGCCTTGCTGTTCCAATACATCTGGAATGCACTGTATTATATACAAGTATTTCAACACTAATGAAAAAAGCAACATAGTGTCATGTTTAGGGTAATGGAGGTAATGATGAGTCTAATTCCAGAAGGATTTATCTGATGACAGGGAAACAATACAAAGGGCCAAGATACATTAAATCACACCAACCGGCAAAGGACAGCGAAAACTGTGGGTTTAAATAGACAGGAGAAGGTAATGTGACACAGGTGACAGTGATAACAAAATTAAGAAACTTCAAGTGAAAAGAAATGTGAACTTGTAAAGAAAATGAAGAAACAGCATAACCTAGTGGTGAAGGTGGACCACTACAGGTGCTAGACATGACACATAGAATGAAAAGAAACAGATAGAATAGAATAGAATAGAATTCAACTTTATTGTCATTACACATGTATAGAGATATGTTATGATGTGCAATTAACATAAAGATATGTTATGATGTGCAATTACTATGTGTTGTAAGTGAGTTTTGCAAAAAAAAAAACTATGCTTCCCCGATGAACTAACTGTCCCTTTTTAAGTTGGAAAACCCAGATGGCAGGAGGTCAATAGCTATAATTGAAAGACCAGGGGAAGATCTGCATCAGAAGTCTAATGGGATCCCCTAGCCAACCACAGTCCTGGAGGTCCCAGTGGGTGCAGGTTTTTGCTTCAGCCAATTTTTGCTTTTAATTGAATCTTAATGTCAATTAAACATAGTTTTTTTTTTAATTACAGTGTTAATCCAGTAATTCTCAATAAACTTTGTTTTAAATAAGAATTTGAAAAGCATGACAAATACTTACTGATGTTGCTTAATTTTTTAAAACACGTTTTAACAGATATATAACATTTTAATCCATTTGTTGTTAATAATCACTTAAGCCTCTGCTTAAGCATTCTTTGTTATTGGCACCTGTTTCTGCTATTCATTAATTGTGACAATTCAAATACAATTAGTAATGACAGGTTTGAATTAAACACCTTGATGAATTATCTACACATTTTCTGCTATAATTCTGCAGTATGAGAGAAATCATAATGTGTGCTTTATAATTATATCATTGATTAGTTTCACTTTTAACTTGGGCTGCAAATCAGGGGAGTTTGAGCCTGGGCTGCATTATTACAGCAAGATGGTGGAATTCAAACCTGAACGATTGTTGTGGCATGGTACAGAGGTAGATCCATATATCCAAGCTTGACCCACTGGGAGAGTGTGTGGTTGAAATCACTGGGTTGGAAGGATATTTAGATCATAGAGGGGAACAGAATTAAGTTCTGCCTGTGCTGTTTATTATGTTTTACCAATTTGAACAGAGCAGATAATTCCTGATGTGTGTGGTGTGGGACACCTGTCAACTTGAATCATATCTTCTCATCATGCCAAGTAAATTTGGTGGATGGGAGGATTAGATGGTGGCACAGCCAGGTAATGGCGCTGAGGGTCTTAAGACGGAAGAGGATATAAAAGCCCACGCAGGCTGAGGCCAGAAGCCTCAAATTTATTAACTTCTTTCACCGGGGGAGAAGGCAAGCAAAGAATCTGGGGCTATAGGCATCCTGGCTACAGCAAGGGACTGAGAGATGAGGATTGACTTAGGCAAATAAAATTCCCAGAAGAAATTACCAGCACAAACTTCTGGCCCAACCTGGTCCTGTGGTCAAGAACAATGAAGCAAATGGTCCTGGTGGAGTTGACAGTACCCTGGGTAGAAAAATAGAAGAGGTGCACAAAACTAACATTGGGGAATACAAGGCCCTTGTCCAGGAGTGACAACACAGGGGATAGAGCCTGGAACTTTTAAGTAGAGGTTTGCTGTAGGGGTTTTCCAGGGCATTTGCTCTGAAGAGCCCTCTGAGTCCTTGGCTGTGGCATAAGAGGAGTGAGCTGAGGAGAAGCTGAGCAATGGCCACGCCTGAGAGGTAGATGGTACAACAATATCAACACACCAATGAGGAGGAATGCCCACTTGAAAACCTGCTGTGAGGTGGTAGTGATGTCTACTGTACTTGGGTAGAAACTTTTTTTTTCTCCCCTAATTATTTTAGATCACCCCACCACCCTTTCATTTACTGGGATGGAATAGCATAGCAAGTGAATATGACATTATCTGAAGTGCTCTCAGATTGTTCAGAAGTACAGGATCCTGCAGTGACCCAATTGTAAAAGAATTTGCTATGTTTTGAAGCTGGTATGGCAAGCTACATTACAGAGCAGTAATACAACACCCATGGTCACCATGTTTGTGTTGACAATGTCAGCAAATCTATATATATAACTCTCTAGTGATTTATGCCACAACATGAAAACTGTAATGGTAAGTTATTTTTAAATGATTATATATTTTTCATTTTATAGAACTTTATTAATCTTTTTCAAAATCACTTCCCTGCATTTAACCTATGCTCTGGAGGAGGAGTGGGCAGCCATTATCTGGCATCCAGGGAGCTAGCACCAAGTGTCTTGCTTAGGTCATACTTGGCAGCTGGGGTGGAATTTGAACTGGGAGACTTCTGCATCCTAGCCTGATGTTCTACCCATTGAGCTCTCACAGCTCAGAACTCAGTATCCCAGTTAACAGAGTACTACCTAATTCAGAACACCTGTCTTGCTGATCAGTCAGGGTACTTATCAGTTCCCCTGTATTCAACATTTGCTAAGTGTTCCAATTCATTGGTCATCATGATGGTTAGCAAGGATCCCCTTCTCCATGTATTGTGTGATTTCCTGTCTGACCCTGTTCTGCTCCTCACCCATTCAGCTAAACTTCTCCCACCTCTGGTATTTATTCCTATGTCGAGGACTGACCAACCTGGTTTCCTGATGCTTTCACCTGCCTGATTGGCCTATGCCTGTGCTTGCCGATTCTGATGCTATCCAACATAAAGAATCCTACCTCTGTACTTCGGTTCTCTATGTTCTGTCCTGACATTATACACACCACTCACAAATCCTACCTCTGTACTTGGGTTCTCCATGTTCTGTCCTCACATTATAAATTCCTCACACGTCTGGTGTGTAATCATTTTGTCATACTGGTATTCATATTTACACACAAATATGTGAGTACCTATAATCTGGGCTAACTGTGGAAACTATTGCTCAATAGCTCTGAAATACATATTTTATCATTAAAATCTTTGAAAATTACTTACTTTCTGTGATGATTTTCTAGATTTTATCTACTGGCCCACTCATAACACATTTACATGGCATATATTATTATCCATAAACCTCAGGCAGGTTTATGATATAATTGATACCATGTGCTGAAATGCAAAGTGTAATCATTTTCATTGATTAAATTAGGTCAGCTGGCTATTGAGCATAATGAGATTTCTTAAAAGGGCAGAAGACTGAATGGAAATGAGACAGGGCTTGCACTGCTAACATGAGAGTTCCTGGAAAACACTTTCCAAAAGGCTAACCCTGCAGTACTTCACATGTAACAGCTTTACAAGCACATACAAAGATGTTTTCCATATGTACAACTGATATTAGTGTTAAACCTGAACCTGTTTATAACATGAGCAAAATGACTGTTGAAGATCAACAATACCCTGGTTCGCTCCATGTAAGTGTTCATTCGTATATTCTCCTGTAATATTTTTTTCACCTGTTATGACCATAAATTATCCACCACAGACAATATAAGAAAGCAATGTAGTTATATATATTAGAAGAATACATACACAAGGCTCATGATAATGATACAAACATGTGTTAATGGATTGCTTTACTGGAGAAAAAAAACCACCATTATGTCCCTACAGTGGTGGTTTTATTTATTTATTTGTTTGTTTATTTATTTATTGTAACTGAAAAGACAGGCTTCCAGCTAAAGGGTTTTAAACATTCTATGTTATAACATGGCAATCAGGTACACAGTAATGACAAAGGCGACCAGTTTACCTGTTTAATGTGTCTGCTGCAACCCCTTTTGTTTATTTGAGCTCAAAATATAGAAAGATGGTTATTCCCTGGAGGGGTGAATGTTTCAGGGGTGTATTGAAAATGAGAGATGAAATAGTTTTTTCTCCCTCCATCTCCCAGAGACAGAGAGGAAGACTGGGGGGGGGGGTTGGGGGGAGAGAGAAGAGAGGGAGTGTTTATCTGCCTTATATTTCCAGTGTGATCCAACACACTCCCTTCACAGTGCACCAGAGTGATCCCTTTGGAGATTTCATCTTTAGAGTTTTGTCATCAAATACCTTAGATCCCCCGTAATATTATTACAGCCCTCTGGCTTTTCTTTATTCTACAATCTTCAGTGGGAAGAAGAGTTGATGCTTATCCCAGATATAGCAAGAATGGTTAAAACACTGCCATTCTGATCAGGGAACATCACATTTACTATTAAAACTTTCTGCAGTTGGATTAGACATCTATAGAAGGTAAGACGTTAATGGTTGTGAATAATAAGTAAATTGTTTTATGCATCCTAGTTGGATTCAGTCAACAAGTGTTTCTTATTACTATTTTTATCAATGCTTTGATCTTACTCTTTCCATCAGTCACAAATATCTGTATATGAATAGTAATGTGCATTGTCTTAATTTTGTTTTTGTAATTGCATTTTATTTCTATTTTGTTCCTCTATGTATTAAAAATAGAAAATATGAGTAAAAACAATTTATGAAATTATGAAATTAATGTGTGACTGAAATACTTATTTTTAAATTCAAAATAAAATTTAGTATTATTTAAAGCAGTTTTTCTGAAGAGGAAAAAAACATTTTCAGCTGCAGTGAATAGCTGATGTCTGCTATGAATGAAATATGTTTATTATTTAATTTCTGTATTCTCATCAGAAATATCAGTTTATTTAATTTGTGACCAACAAGGATAATTTGGATTATATTTTTATTATAAAACTGTGTTATAATTATGTAATGCCGTCACAATTTAGAAAGAACATAACTGGACTAGTAAAAGTAGCTTAAAATATATTTAAAACAACGAGTAATTTTATTAGCAAACTATTACAAAGCTAAAAAATGTAATAAAAATAACCCATGATACCAGTTTTAATCTGCTGTTTCCCTGCTGTATTGGTGACCATGGTGGTGTCTCTTTTCAATGAGCATGTAAATATGAACAAGTGCGCTTCCACTGAATGGATTCACTGATGTTTATCAGTGATGAAGACCCGGACAGAGGTCTGACCAAACACTCGTCCCTCTTTCCGCTTTCAGGCCTGGTCTTAACTGGTAGCTGGAGGTACTCTCTCCAAGTTAGGCAGTTTACCTTCTGACTCAGGTCTCATGATTAAAGACAGACTGCCCGTAGGACAGATGTCTTCCGTCGTAGCCCCTGCCAAGCGTGCCAACACCATGGGTCCTAAGGAAGTGGAGCTGATCCTGGTGAAGGAGCAGAACGGTGTACAATTCACCAACTCCACCCTGGCCAGTCCTGCTCAGACGCACCCATCTGGAGAGGAGCGCGAGACATGGGGCAAGAAGATCGACTTCCTCCTGTCCGTCATCGGCTTTGCCGTGGACCTGGCTAACGTCTGGAGATTCCCTTATCTGTGCTACAAGAACGGAGGAGGTGAGGGTGTAAATGACACCTTATCTGTTTGCACAGGTGCCAGTGTGCCCCTCTGTATGGATAATGCACGAGAGAAATCAAATTTCCACAGGTGATAAACCAACGGCCTGAACAACTGTGACTTAAATGTCTACCAAGTGTCAGGCTGATTTAATTTTACAGTTAATTCAAATTCATTGTTTTGTGCATAGTCATGGCAGTGTTTCTTTGTATCAGTGCAAAAGGTTTGTTTTGTGTACTATGTCCAAACCCTTTAGAAATTATAGTCTGAGATATATACCAGACAACATTACTTTTCATTCTAAAAGCACTTTGTAACTGGTAATATCAAGATGCCAAAAGTAACTAATTTATTATGAAGCTGATCTACATCTAATGAAAAAAATGTGTGGAAAAATATCTTATTTTTGTGTTAATAATTTAATAAACTTGATCTTTTTAAACAGAAAATTACCTGTGGAATATGCTGCCTATCTTGTTTCTTTACACTAGTACCACCTGTTGGTTTGTGCTGATTTTCCTATCATGAGAATTACCCATCTTCATGACTAATTGTAGTTTTAACCTTTTATCTTCCAGGAGCCTTCCTTGTCCCGTATCTCTTTTTCATGGTTATAGCGGGAATGCCTCTCTTTTATATGGAACTAGCCCTTGGACAATACAATCGGGAAGGAGCAGCTGGTGTATGGAAAATCTGTCCCATATTTAAAGGTATTTGCACTGCTTTTCTTCCCGTCTGTCATTTTAGTGTTATATTTAGTGACATGGTGAGTTTCCAGTGTGCAGATCATAACTGCAGTAGTTACAGTTCTAGCCCTTCTTTTCTAAAAACTAATTCTGCATGTATATCAGCATGCATATGTAAATTATATGCTACAGCTGTGTAAGTGCTTGTTAAACATTTGGATCCTATAAAAAAACATTCACCTGTGAAACCTAAATTAATCTGGTTCCACGTGATTAAACATTGAGTTTATGGCATATTTAATCCAGGCTTAATGGTGGACATCTCATCCACACAATATAAAAGCAACTGTCCATGGTCTTATATTTAAAATGGTGATAAGTAAGGAAATAAACATAGGAGCACACAATATGAATGTTAGACTTTGAGACATAACTGAGTCTTAATTCACTAGTTCACTGTGGAAATGTCAAGTGGTGTTTGCTCTGGGATTAGAACAATCTACAACAGTTTGAATTATGAATCGGCCATTAAATTTATTTCTGGAACTTAAAAGGCTTCATAGAAACATAATATTTTGATTTTGTTAAGGATACGGCAAGAGAAAGTGTTTCATTTTTAAAGTACAGACCAAACAAAAGGACGAAGGCCTGGTTCACTTAATCCTTAAATTCTAAAACATGAAGGTCAGGCTGTGTTTTACTCATGACAGACAATACTTCTTTAAAATGTATTTTAAAAACGTGCCACTCGGTTGGAAAAAGGAAAATTGGCTTTTAGTATAAACGCAACTGTTGATTGTTCTTGTCTGTTATACAGTTTCCCCTCTCATTCCCTATTTTTTAACACATCAGTAAACATCACAGTGGGGAAACCATGGAATCAGTTTGCTAACAGAGATGTCAAAACTAACCAGTCTTGTCGCTTAAGAATGCCAGTCAAAACTACTCTAATTTCAGGATGGAGTTTTTCTCCATTAAATTTGTTTGCCAGCAGACAAAGAACGATCGTTTTTATTTCATAGCTTATCTGTGCTGTTACTAAAAGGAAAAGGATTTATGACAGTAGACCTACGTAAATCATCAAACATCGATCGATGGCTTTTCTGCACTTAATCCCAAAGTTTGAACTTCCGTGCACGCAAAGGTGTGTGTACGGTTTCCATACTTCTGTAGGCGCGTTAATGCAAGCCAGATATTCACGCATTTACTTCTGTATAATCATGGGAAGAAGTACACTTTTCGCGGTGTTTACCTTTGATGCTGTGCTTTACGCTTTCCAAAAAAAAGTGCCAGCTTTCATTTTTAGGATGTCGGTGGTTTATATTTCATTCTGTCTTGGGTCTCCAGGAAGGCAATGCTACCACTTGCAGGATGTACATAATTTTTAACTGATGTTCCTAGTATTCACACAAGGTCTCTTATTAAGTTGCTTGCTTAAATTGACCATTGTATAAAGGTTGTAACTAATAGTTTAACCCGCTTTTTCAAGTTAGTACGCTTCAGTTTAAATGTTCCTTATTACAAGTTAAAGAGAAGCTTAGTGCCCTACTAGCAATGCAGTCGTGCGCGTTTAATACTGAGCAGAAATTGCGTTAAATATTCGCATCTTATTTTTATTCTTTAAATACAAAAACGTCAGCAATATGAAACAGAAATTTTTTGTTGTAACTGCTGTTATGCTCATTAACTGTTTCAACGCTAAGTTCGTTTGCTGCTCTAAATTGTGTTTGTAGCCTATAGTACATCGGTTTAAGCTGTTTTGGGATTTCTAGTACAAGCTAAAGTGCGTGTTATGTGGCTCTGAAATTGATGTTTACTGGAAATTCTATATCAGTGTACGATCGATACAATATTTATCCTCCTCATATAATTTAAGAGTAATGCAGAATTGGAGAAAAAAAAAACAATTTCACAGAATTACGTTTTACATGATGTAAACGGCTTCCGTTTATATTAATGTACCATTGTTCAGAGATCGGTGTTAGTTTGGATAAACAAAAATAATAACGTGAAATCCCATTTTTCATAACCGTTCATAATGAATGTCATCTTCAAAAATAAATAAATAAACAAATTACTAAATGACAGTTCAATATGAAACAGTCCATCGTGAAATATGTCTGGCATTGCCAGTATCCCTTTTTCTTTGCAATGTTTTGGTGTGCATGAACGGTATTGTAATTCATATGAGTGCAATGTTTAACAGACCTGCATTTTATTTTCTGCATTTGAAACATTTATTGCATAGCATTGTTCAAAAATTCATGCATCAGTGCAATAACTACACCTACCTAGAAATTTATAATATGTCAAAGTACACTTGTGTCAAATTCAAATGAAAAAAGCTTAATTATTTAATCAAGCATGTGAGTTTTTTCCCCCTCATGTCAATATTCACATTTCAGTGATGGTTTTGAAAATAACAATCAAATATCAGGTGTGCTTCGGTATTAATTTGAACTATCTCATAATGTTCTTTTTTATGTTTTTAAATCAATGTCATTGACACGGAGGAGCCTAACGGAGACGGTCCAAAGTTTGACGTTTTAATCACAAGCCTGCCTTTTGGAGCAGCTGTCATTCTGCAAGGGGGATTACAGTAATTATGTTGATAAACGTTTGTTTCCTTGGGATCGATGCTTTGAGTGGTGGAGGGATCACACATGTGGCGCTAAACAGCCAAATTCTTCGGAGCAAATACGAGTTCAGGTTTAAATAGCCTGGACACAGGAATCGGATGTGACTATGTAAATATACGGGCTAAAAACAAACTATGCTGTTTCTCTGCGTGTTGTTTACAAGACATCTAACAGCAAACACACAAGTTCACACATTTTAAAGTAGGTGACCATTTAGTTCTTGTGGTTTATATTGTAACACATTTTTTACAGTTTGTACTTGGAGTAGTCATTAATGTATGGTGTTGTGGCTTCTCTCCCTGTAGGCGTGGGATTTACTGTGATCCTCATCTCTTTGTATGTGGGATTCTATTATAACGTCATCATCTCCTGGGCCCTGTTCTACCTGTTTTCTTCTTTTACGGGAGACCTGCCTTGGGTTCACTGCAACAATAGCTGGAATAGTGCCAACTGCTCTGACCTCTGGTTGGTCAACAGCACCCTCAATGACACCCACAAATCCACCCCAGCAGCTGAGTACTTTGAGTGAGTTCTACGTGCTTTACCGTGTGCCACGCAATTCATACAGTTTGAGTTTGTAGAACCCTTGGCATTCCTCTTCTAATCTAAACCTAAATTTTGACATATTGCTTTCTGAACTGATCTGATTTGATTCACCGTGGCATAGGTGTGGGCACAAAATTATACAAATGTTAATAGTGAACGCGGACACGACATAAACTACGTTCAGTTATGTTTAAGTGAACCAGAATATTTCTGTATTATTCTGCCCCTAGGAATTTTACTGTAAGGTGATGGATATGTGAGCTAAGGAAACCAGTCTTTGCGGCTACTTTAGTGCTTTAGATGAATGCATGTTTTCAGTTTTAGGCTGGTTTACCATTAAGTGACAGAATACAGGTAACTTTGTTTGGACAATTATTCTTGTGTGCGCAAACGATGTGACCGCTGTTGCTATGCAGACGAGGGATGCTACACCTCCAGGAGAGCGAGGGCATCGGTGATCTGGGCCTGCCACGCTGGCAGCTCACCGCCTGCCTGGCTGTGGTCATCATTGTGCTGTACTTCAGCCTCTGGAAAGGTGTCAAGACCTCGGGGAAGGTGTGCTGTAACACTGTGATTTTACTGCATCTGCCATGCTGCTCTGTCATAAGATTTTGCTCCAACGTCTTAGTCAGGAAATGATCAGTTCAGATACATTTATGTTAAATTTTCATTTACATCGGTGCAAATACACTTACAGTCCTACCTTAGATGTTTTGCATTTTGTGACACTGAATGGGGTGTGTGTGTCTATATACACTGCCTGGCCAAAATAAGAGTCACACCCTGATATTTCATTGGTCTGATTTTTGCTGTGATTACAGCGACCATTTATTGTGGAATTGTTTTGACAAGGTTACGCAACGTCTCAAAATTTACTTTCATCCACATTTGCATTCATGATTCACCAATATCTTGTCGTGACGAGAGAGTTGAACAACTGTCTAAAGTCGTCTCCAGCACTTCCTAAAGACCTCCAATATGAGCCTAGAATATGCCAGTGTTGTCTAGGAAGAAAAAAATCCACTGATGGGACAACCTGGCCATTCAGCAGATTCAGATACTCAGCTGACTTAGTTTTATTGCTGTGTAACATTGCTGAGCTCAGACCAGTTGAAACCATACCAGTTAATAACATGGCCTCCAGAGGCACAAGGTGACTTTTATTCTGGCCAGGCAGTGAGTGAGTGAGTGAGTGAGTGAGTGAGTGAGTGAGTGAGTGAGTGAGTGAGTGAGTGAGTGAGTGAGTGAGTGA
>JABJVR010048876.1:0-23301 GCA_025773905.1 Chitala chitala | reverse complement strand
ACACACACACACACACACACACACACACACACACACACACACACACACACACACACACACACTCTCTCTCTCTCTCTGTCACACACACACATACACACACATAATACGTGTATCATTCCAGAAAATGTAAATCTAAAATTAAAATTTAATTAGTTATTGCACTGTGTGTATCAAGCCTAGCTGTTAGCACACTGTAAATTGCTATAAAATAATTCACTGCATTGCATTGTCCTAAAAATCTGCTCTAACGTAATTTCTTTTCCAGTGCCTTAATGATTTTTAAACAGTCAATTTACTCCCACAAGCCTACTAAATTATGAATTAAGTAACCGGAGGAAAACCCATTCGTTCTTCTGCCACTGTCAAGGGCAAGGATGCACACAAGAATAAGGCAAGCACGTTTGATAAATTCAGGACCAGACTGGAGAGAATGTTCTTTGGGCAAGTCAGACTAGAAATGTATAACAGACGACTACAAATGTATGGTCCTAAAATAAAATGTAAAACAAAGGACAATTTAAGTTTAACTACATGTAAATTACAATAAAGGAATAAATAAATTGTAATAAACACAGAGATTTTTTAAGAAATTAATGGCATACAATAAATCTAGCCTGAGGTTATGCACAAATATTTGTGGTATAAATATGTGATATCTTCAGAACAGCTGCTGAATACAAATTTCTTTCAGTGGTCCAGGAGAGAAAAAAGTCCTAATAATGAAGGCCATAAATGTTTGAGTTATATGGAAATAGACTATGAATATCGTAACAATGTAATTTAAGTACATTCTACTATGAATCATTAACAATAGGTTAAGGTACATAGAGATTAAGCTAAATTATGAAAAGAGCTCTCACTTTTGTTAATTACTTGAAACTACTATTTTTCTGCTTAGTACATATGGAACATGCTGATTGCTAGGCAACTGTAAGAGTAAATTTGGTACTAATTGACTCCAACAGCAATGCTGCCTGAAAAAGTGGAAACGAGCTAAGATTGTATGGGTGGCAGTTAAAACAAAATGTTACATGTGTCAAAGTGCAATCTCCCACCACACACACACACACACACACACACACACACACAAAACACACATTACACTCATAGAATATATAAATTCAAAGGTTACAGTACAATACATAGCAAGAATCTTAACATAAAGCCTCAATATGTACAGTACATAAGCAGTTAAAACCAAGTCAGTTATAACTGTCAATTATGTTTCACCTATATTGAAATATTTAAATATATTTTTTGCACATGTACTAAAATATTAAAATATATTTTTCTATATTAATTTTGATAGTTTAACTTGACCTCCCAGAGTTGACCTCCTTAGTGTTATTTTAAAAAGTAAAAAAATAGTGTATATAATTTTTATGACAAACATTGTTGAGTAAAAATAAATAAATCTTTATTATATACATAATTATTATATGAGGGATGACTATTTCATAGTTGTCGTCTCCTTTTGTTAGTTATTCCTGATTTTACAATAAAAACAACATACATGTTCCAATAGTTTTTTGCAGTAGCTGGAACATTCTCTTCACATGTGGTTACAGAGTGGGATTTGTGTATTCGTCCATCTCCTGCATGGGATTTAAGACTGACCAATTAGACCTGAGATGTTTCATATGTTTTTTACCATTAGCCTTCATAGCGTTTTATTACAAAGCCTTACTGTTACATTTGGGATGGAGTAGGACTGGAAAAGAAAGTGGAAGCAGTGAGTGCCCTGATGCTGGGTGCAAAAGAGACAGAGCACATGTTCTGAAGGCAGATCATTTATCATTTAACAGATTCCAAAACAGAAATGCCACAGCTAGGAAAGTGATTAGATTTTTATTAGCTAGAAAGCTGGGATATTGCTGATGAATTTGTGCTGCTGTGATGGTTGACAGCCTCTTTTAGACTGCTGTAATGAATTGCACGAGGTTGGGTTCATGCCCTATCCACTATGTTATTCATTGCTTTGATTGACTGAGTTGGCTACATTGTAGACTTTGTAAATTAACATGCAAAATGCATTTATCTGTTACCATGTTTGCATTCAGGTGGAAAAAAAAAACGTGAAATATCAGTCTTCATATAAGCAAAGGTTTGGCATTAATTTATGATTTTAGTGAAACCACAAAAAAAAAAACACTTTGATGTACAACACTGCTTTATGTTGAAAGACATTGAAAATCTGTGGTGGGTTGGCACCCTGCCCAGGGTGTCCCCTGCCCTGCGCCCCCTGGGATGGGATCCAGGCTTCCCACAACCCTGAAATGGATAAGAGGTATAGAGACTGGATGGACATTGAAAATGTGAAAAGGATTATTCTTATTAACTGGTCACTTGTTTCCCTGTATTGTGTTTTTGGTTTTAAGATCAATCCTAAAGTAATACATTTGATGACGTTTTTGGATGAACTTTATAATACTTGGTTTACCTTCATGGCTCCAGCAGCAGCCTACACAGCACCTTTGCTGTTATATGCCATAGCTAGAGGAAATGCTGAGCTGCTGCAGCAAACTGAAATGGCATCCTGGAGCTCTTAGAGGTCTGGAGATATAATAGTTTTCCCCACATACAAGCCCTCTAGATACTGGAATTTGTTCTTCTTTAAATGTTCATTGTGCAGCCGGAGCATGGATCAAATCTAAAGTATTGATTTGGGAAAAAAAAATAGCGAGTGAGAGTAGAAGGGGCTGCAGAATCAAGATTAAGATGATGACAAATTTCTTCGATACTCAGAAGGTTTCAGTCCCATTGGCTACGCTTTGTCTAGCTTCACTTAAACATCTGCAGAGCATTTACTGTGCACACGTATATTGGGTCACGGCAGACTGAGAATCCTTCAATCCAGCTCTCATTCCTCCATATAAGAATTAACAAGATTTCATGCTACAGGTTTTTGAACAGCAAGCATTGCAGTCTTTGCTGTACTTTATATGTCAGGCAATTTTATTTGTTTTGTTTTAAACAGTTCTGTTCTTCATAGTAAGCCTTTGATGCAAAAATACAAATCAACCAGTACAGTGGTATCAAGTGTTTGTTAACATTTTATCCATAAAAATCTAATAACATATCTTCAATTGCCATCACACTGATATATAAAGCTGGCAGTCTATTGCAAGGCTGTCCACCTTTAAAAAAATCAAAACTTGCAATGCTGATATGTATTTCAAACACAATGTCTAAAAAAAAATAATAATAATGATAATTTGGTTGATAGGAAAACTATCAATATCTAATATAATTTTTGGTGATGTACGAATTTAAGCATTAAGTTAGATGGGTAAAATGTTAATGAAGATCAGCTGGACTTTTTCTTTCATTTGAAGCAAACTAGAAAAATGTATTGCTGTCCACAAACAGTATATGAATGGCAGCGATACACATCAAATTTTCCACTAATTTCTTCACCTCATTAATTCAAAGGCGGAGCCTAATGCTGATAATGTCGGCAAAGCTCATTTTGATTGAAATGAAGGGACGCCGCTCAGGGCCTCATTGCTATTCCAGCTATTCATGCTGCAGTACTCATTCTGCATATCTGACAGCAGAATCCTTCAGCACACATTGAACCTCCATACCTTCAGATCTTCCTCATTCTGTTCTGGCAATGGATGTGCCATGGGCTCCAAGTCAGGTCAAGAGATTGCAGTTTCACTTATTTATTTTTCTGATATTGATTAAAGTGATGAAAGTGTCACATGTGAAATATCACACAATGCCCCAATGCTCACCATTTCACAAGTTATAGTATGAAAGTTAATTTCTCTCTGCACCCAGGATAACAGACCGGTGTGCCTTCCTGTGTGCTTGACAATAGCTGTTTATTTTCAAGTTGCATCACTTTGAATGCTGCCATTTTGATTTAACTGCCTGTGTAAAGCTAGGAACTGGAAAGGCCTTTAGGGTTCGTTTTCCTTCTTCTTAATCTGCTGAAAAAGAAAAAAAACATTTTTGCAGTTATTTTGCTTAGAAATGATACACGTTTTCAGAGGTATGTGAAAGGGGACTATGGGGAGACAGGACTCCTCATCATCTCAGGATGGAGTCAGCACCTGTCTCGGGGGGGAGCAGTTGGAGAATAGGACACTTTAGCACAGCTGTTTATTCGTCCCACTTGTGCCACTCGTACTTTATTTATGAACTGTTAGGAGCCTGGCAATAAGAAGAAAGGGGTGGTCTTATGTTGAAAGTGGCCTTGAACCCACACAGTTGTGGGTGTTCCCTAACTTATTACCCTCCAAAATTGAGTACTTCATACATACAAAGGTTGAACAAACATTTTTTTCACACTGTATGTACCAAACAACATGCTTTACTGCCTTTATAATTTCCTGACTTTGGTTGTGTTTTCTATTGTGACCTTATCTGCAACCAACAACATCCATGTGCCACCGTCCATCACCAACATCCCTGCAGCCAAACAAACTGTTGTTTGCCAGTCATTGTAATCCATGATCCAGGCTAGAATGGATGAATGAATTTAATCAGTTCATTACCCATGTCAGAGAGTGTCGAGTGTGGGACGTACAGCAGAAATGATAAATTGTCCTCTTCACAGTGCTTTTTACTTAGTAGATCTTTTCTCAACATTAATGACAATAACATTGATTTCAATGTTGACCTTTCAAGGAGAATGCAGAGAGTTAATTGCAAACCAAATGGTCAGTTGTTCTAAAGTATCCATGATGTGTGTAAAGTAAATTATTTTTTTACTTTAAATAGTTACTTTTGCTTTCTGCCTTTTCTTGGGGAGCAAAACTAGTAGGATTTCTTCCAGGTTTAGATTTAAATTGAATGTATGGTTAATAATTCTTCATGGGTGCTGAGAAGAAACCTTCAACACCCTCAGACAGAAGCCATCTGGTCCTGCAGCTTTGCCCTGTTGAGGCCTCCTCAGCTCCCTCATCACCTTTTTTGCTGTGAAACTCCATCTAGGAGGTGGCAGGATATGGAGGAGAAAGGTGGCCTTTATGTGGCCTGAGGTGTGACTCACAGACAGGAAGGTGACGTTAGTAACTGCAGCTGCAGGACTGACACAGGGTAGGGGACAGTACCAGTAGAGTACATGTTGACTAGGATGTGGCAACACAGAATGCCTAGGGGCGTATAAAACGGTAAGTTGTGGGAAGGGTGAGCCCTTGTTTCAAGTGATTAGAGAATAGTTGCTGAAGTAGAAGCATACAGTCCTAGAGCATATCAGAGTCCACATATCAGCTAATATAGTCTGCAATGCAGTAATTCACTGTCGATATACACCCCAGCGTCTCCCGGTTTGTGACCCCAAAACACCAAAAGTACACTCTGGTGACCATTTTCCTCACAGCCCTGGTGATGACTGGTAGTCCATGGATCGTGGTTTTGCATTTTTGAATGAGGCAGGCTGTGATTTGATCTTTTCAGGTGGGGGAATCTGTATGCATCTTTGACATTAGCATTCAGTAAGCCCAAGTGTTCCTTTGTGCTACACTGAAAAGAAAAAATGGGCTGCGCTGATGAGCGAGAGAGATATGGTTGAAGTCACTGGAGACAGCAGCAAAATTCCTGGGTTGTTGCGATTGAAATTTCACCATCAATGCACAAATAACGTCAGACGCCGTTTCTGCATTTGTAGAAAACGGAACATAGGCAGAACTAAAGACAGTGCGCGAACAGTCACGTTGCCTTATATTGTAAATGAAATGTCCACATAACAGATTTGTTTTTAGTCATGGTGTGTGCAAAACATCGTAATGTTGTCTTGCAGCTAGTGTTTTGACTCTGTTCACTGTCACATTAATTGAGCATTTTTACATGCAGCCATGTCTGTGTAAAATACTTAATTTTGTATTTATGATAAATTCTCTGTCTTCATCAGTATTGCCGACACTTCAATTAAATTTGGTACTGTAGTAACATTTCTCATGATAAGCTAGCGAAGATGTTGTTTATACCTCCTTATATATCTCCAGAACCTGTTTCATTCTCTAGCACTATAGCTTTAGTTGTTTCAATGCTTTCAGCTTTAGCTGGATCAAAAAAAAAATCTCAGGGCTAAAAGTTTTCATGTCATGTACACAAGCCTGTAGAATCTGTACATAACATAAATCAAACACAAGGTTGGAAATACTAGAATATAACAGAGCAAAAAAATAAGTCGCTTTCAGATTAAAAATAAGGCCTCCCACAAAAGCCTGTTTCAGCAAGAAACAAACACCAAGCATTCAAACAGGAAAACCAGTTACAAAAAATCTTATATAAACAAATATCAGAAACAAGCATGAAAAAAGGTGGGGTGAATCAGCAATGGAGCTAATTAGAGACTACATCTCAAGCTCTACATCAGCAATCTGTAGGAAATGTTATTAATTTTACATTATTTATGGCTCCTTTGACCTGTTTGGTACTCACCTTAAAATAATACAGCATGACATGGGCAGGAAACCGTGATGGTAAAAGCTAGTCAGTGTCTTTCATTTTTCATTGGTGTGTGATTGACACAACATTATAGTGCTATTGTAGGCCAACGCACATATAAAGACCAAAACATCTACTGCTTTTTAGTCTGAACCACATGTAGGACTCATGGAATTCAGGAATGCAACAGCAGGGGTTAGACTGAGGATCAGTCATAGCAACCAAATCCTTCTGTTATTCTCCCTTGTGTCAGCATGAATTCTGCAAATGTATGACCAGCTCTCCTTTGTCAGAATCACATTCCTTTACCCACACTACACACAAGGCTCAGATTGTCTCCCTTGTTTCTCTGTCGCGTAACCAAACTGTTACAGCTTGGCATTTAAAGGCACAGCAGCACAATGGTTAGTCATGTGAAATATGGCATTACAGCCACAAAACTGAATATTTATGCATGTCAGTCAGCAATGTGTACAAAAGAAGCACCTACTTTTGTTCTGATAGTGTGAAACATCAAAATTCAATTAGTTAATGACTGTCAATTAGCATTTTCTGTATTGCCAGATCATTCATTATCTGCTGCAGGCAAAAAAGAGGTACTACCTCACTTTGTGGGAAAGTGATAAGAGAAGGAAAGGGCAGCAATGCTTACAAACAGAATGGATGACATGCTGGCCAGTCATTGGACAGTCACACGACAGAGCCATTGTCCCTTCCTGGCTGTATTATGTTAAAGCATTGCGTGTGGATTCGCTTGTGTTGTCAAAATGTTTATGCCCTTTAGCAGGAAACAGAATGAACAGCCAAAATAAGACTAATATCTACAAAAACAAAAACAAAAAAAATAAACTACTGAAAATAAAGCATCGCAAGTAAAGAAACTAGCTGAATTTTAGCAAAGCAAAGGCAGAGGATAAAGATGGTCTTATATTTGCTTGAATGGATGATATGTTTAAGGCATTCAGATTAGCCTACTGAGCAGACTACAGTCCCTAATGTATTAATATAATGACCTTAGAATAAAAATACATTTCATTTAGCGGAAAAAAAAAAACATTTTGTTTTGCATGTCATATTTCTTCTGTGCCAATTAGCCAACCGTTTTTGATTTTGAATTTCACGAGATGCATTGTTTTACAAAGAGTGCACATTGTTAAAAATAATGAACTAACAAAAAAGTATTTACACAACAGATGGCAAAGAGACTTTATTTTTCATAATCATGAATTGTGGAGTGTTTCTACAGGAGATGTAATGCATAGTAAATAAACTGTTAGGCAGTTGTAACTAATAACAATCCACTTGCATATTTTTGAATACAGTAACTCTACTGGACATCATGTGAAGTTCACTCCTATATATAAAATTAACAAATGTTACCTGGTGGCTCAATGGGAAGAACATCAAGGTAGGATGCATAAGTCTGTGGGTTTGAATCCCAGCACAACCAGGTGTCTCCTTAAGCAAGATACTGAGCACTAGCTCCCCCAGGTTCCACATGGGCCTGGATGCCCACCCCTACCCCAAGGGATGGGATAATTCTGTGAACTAATTTCCCCATTGTGGGGCTAATAACGGATTACAAAAAAATTAATACATCTTCCAAAATACAAAATGCTGTCATACTAAGAAGGGTTTACAGACAGCATGTGCACACACCATACAGACAGTTAAAAACATACATTTGTTATTAGACTATATTTTATATACAAGGACTGCTGCATTACATTCTACAAACTGTACCGTTATCACTATGTAAACCATGGCTGCTTGTTAGGTGCTGGTAAGCAGTAAAAAAACACTGTATAACAGGAAAGACAAATCGTGGGTGGAGATAGACAACGAGACCACAATATTTATAGAGTTTTAAAGGTTTATAAGATATTGAACCCGAACCACCACCAAATTCATGATATTTACAATAGTGGTTATATTGGAAAGAAAGGGGAGTATTTACAAGTGGTGTAGACATACAAATTGGGTTAGAGAAAAGACACAGGAGCAACGCCAAAAGAATGAAAAGTCCTAAATCTAGAATCCAAAAGGTAAACTAACTAAACTCCTACCCAAAACAAAACCCTACCTCTTACTATGCTTACCAGTTTGTGAAAACAAAAACATACAACACTGGCATAATGCTCAAAAACTATTGTGCTACACAAAATACAAAACGTATGTGTGACGCAATTATATATAGGCCCATAAACCTGTCCTGTTTTAAAACACAAACAAACAAAGAAACGAAAAGTCAACAGCAAGATACCGATACATACCACACAATATACAAAAAATATACATATACACAATATACAAAAATATACAAATAAGAAATGGAGAAATTGAGGGACACAAACTAAACTCTACCAAACAGAATCAAACTTAACTAAGTTAAACTACCACACTCTCAACTACTCGCCACAACGCACAAACAACCCAACCCCAAAATCTTCCTGAAAGTGAACTGTATTTGTTTCATGACTAAATAATCTGTCAGCCTACTGTTGTGTATCGTTTTCATTGGTTCTCTATTTTGGTGGTTGACAGGTCCAGCCTCCATTTTCATGAGGGCTTGAGGAAGGCTTTACAGACACAAAATAGTGCTCAAATACATCCAGAGATGTAACATCCCCATCCTTAAAATTAAGCATAATAAGTGTTTGACATACATCAGCTCCCACATGACAAAACAAAAACAGAAGCAATCAAAGCATATGAAACGAATATACCAGAGTCAAAACACCCTAACGTGGCGGGGCATTTATCACCTTTACTGGGGGAAACACTCTCACACTTGCTATATCATTTCCAATGGTAACATCAACATCTTCAACATGTTGATCAACATCTTTAACTCCCTTAGAGCCTACAAATCCTTACTCTGAATCACATTACACCACTCAAATGAGCTAGTCTTCTGTCGAACAAACTCAACACGGGTTTGCGTCAAAGACTTTGGATGCATCCTAAAACACTGACGATAAGGGTTTGGAACCAAATCATAAGCCCTTAAAATTGTAGTCTTCTAACAATAGCGAGAACACAACCTCGTACGCTTTACCTACAAGCTTGCATTGAAGCAAAAGTGACCAGATCCTTAGGCCACTGCAAAGAAGATGCTAAGCATTCAAAAGAGGTCAGAGATATGCATACAATGTTTAAGATATGAACCAATATATTTATGCTATTGCACATGACAGTAACTTGCTTCTTTTCCGAGTTAATTTTATATTTTCTGTAATTCCAGATTTTTAAGCAATGAAAGTGAAATCAGTCAATTGTGCGGTAACTGTTTGGAATTAAACATCCTCTGCATCTGCCAGCATGATTTTGATCGGAAAATATTTCCATCAGATCAGAAATTAGGCTACATATATGTTTTTGAATAGATTCTTTGCACATGCTCAATGTTTAATTTTTTATTTAATCAAATAAGCATATGTGGTTTAAATAAATAAATATTTTATCAGACATCTTAGCAGTTATTCAGTCATCGTAAGGGCTCATACATGTATTTTTTGTGTCAGGAGTTTCCTGCAACTCTGCCCGCTGAGAAGAGTAACATTAAGTAACATTTGCTTCAACATTTATTACTTCTATTATTATTTTTGTTGTTGACAACAACAGCATTAACAAGTCATATTCACTTGTAACGCCCCAGCTATGGTGTAGCACTTAATAAGCCTATCCATCTGACTCTTATGCTATGATCTAAATTTGGGAGGATTCTGATGGATTTCAGGAAATCTGTGTACTTGAACATTTAGATCATCAAAAAAATCGAACTGAAATTTAGAATTCATCCTAGTTATGAATATGGTCAATAAACCGCAATACCTCTTATTTAGTCGCTAATCAATATCACAGATTTATTTCACTTCATTTTCATATCTCAAAACGTCAGTTTGGACTTACTCAACAGTACCACAAAACTGTAGTGCTTACGGGTCAATGCACAAGAACAGTTAGGAATCCCTGATCTACTCTAAACACATGTAAAGGACTGCCATGTCAAAGAGTAGATATACGGAATTACATTAAACTAAGCGCATATCAAAACAGATTAAGATAATCTCAATAATTTACTAGTGCAAAAGCAGAAGTTCCAACATAATTTTATATCTGTGCATGAATATAATGGACAATGCCATTCCGTCATCCAAGTTATTTCAAACAACAAATTTTTCAGCTCTGTTGATACAACAGCATCGCTGAGTTCTCAATTCTGCTGTTTATGGGTGAAAAGGTGGACATTAAAACTATATGTGAATGGTTTTGAAGGACATAGCCAGATGCAAGGCTAATCACAGGTATAAAGCAATATGCACCTTCTTAAGACATAGCACAAATGTGTCATTTTAAAATTTAAGACATCGACCAAAATTCTAACAATGCCGACCAACAACATGCAATTACTGGGATTGTATATCTACAGTGTATGACCTTAAATCTTAATTTTTTTCCTCGTTATTACCCTATAGTGTTTATCCACTGGTGTAATTCAGAGACCAGATTTTTTTTTTTTGGGTGTCCTTTAGGTCAAACATTTATAGCATATACAGAACTTTGCAAGCTGCCATGGATATAGCTAGAGTTGTCAAAAAAAGGAGTGGTAATGACACCATAGTTTACAGTTATGAATGATTTTCATACAGCTGTATGCCCTGTGGTGGCTTTTCTCTTACTGAAAGCCTATTGCTTCAAGGTGATACCAAAAAATATTGATCTTTTGTCAACATGGTGTAGACATAATTGTTAGATGGATAGGTAATTAGGTCATAATTATAGTACGATTAGTTCAAAACTAGTTTAGAGATTGCTATTAAATTTAATTCCAAATTGAATATCTGCAAGGAACTTTGACTAAATACATTTGAACACATTCACCAGAGAGGTGATCACATGCAGTAATGTGAGCGTCTAGACCAGGAGCTGTTTTGGAAATATTTCTACAGAAATAGTGCACTAGTGGAACTAATTACTTGCAGATCAATCCAAATTTAACTATAGGTTTTACAGAAGCAATGCTTGATGAATAATTTATAGGCAAACAGTTCTCATTTCAGCTTGGCATCAGACAAAGTTGTCATCTGTGGGAAAATTCAAGGTGCTACACAATTTTTTGTTTAATTAAACGCTTGATTAACTCCAATTAATTGGAGTTCATTGGAATTATGTTTCTGGGATTTGCTTTGTCCAGGATGACACTGGTCTTAATTCTGGCCTGCGGACAAATTTAACTTCAATATATGATTATGTTCTGACAGTTGTGAATATTCTATCTAATAACCCATTGTTACATTTTCATATTTAAGCTCTTGCATCAGTTCTCAGAAGTGACACTTCTTATTGTATGTCACTTACTTGAGAAGGCCCAGAATACACTGTTAGATCCGCCCTCGGCTCTACAGTTTCAAATATTTCAGAGATCTTCCATGGATACATCTTTGAAATTCTGAAATAATCTGTCTGATGACACTCATCATCATAAAATGTTAGGCATTTATCACAATTTTAAACTGTTAATGTTTCTTAATGATGTGTTGCGTTCAGGGATTTAAAATTTCTTTTGAACATTTAATTCTTTTTACACATAAAGCTTGTGTCACATTAATGCAAAAAAAAAAAAAAAATCAGATTTTTTTTCTTTCTTTTAGGTGTTGGAGTGAACAGGAATATGGCCCTCTCCTCAGCTCCTCAAATAGAGTTCCCTTTTGATGTAAATGAGATGGGAAGAAAGAGACTTTGTTTCATGTCGGTTGTGATTTTTCTGCCCCAGTTTGGGCAGCATCTCAGTCTGGTGTGTCGTCTGGCGCCAGGGACCTGCTAACGGCTCCACGTGAACCTTTCATCCATTGATTTAGTGGTTAGGTTTCTTTACTGTATTATCGTAGAAAGATAATATTGGATTTGTATAAATATTCTGAATATGGTATTATGACCAACATCAAATTTCTTTGTTAGTAAAATTTTTGTGGAATTTTAAGAAACCACATTGTTGGAATGTATAATAATAATAATAATAATAATAATAATAATAATAATAATAATAATCATCATCATCATCATCCTTCCAGGTCAGGGATATCCCCCACCATGGTCATTCATTTTTAATTATTAACGAGGGTGCGTTTTTTCCTTGTTACTGGTTGGACTGAATTAAATACATTACATTTCCAGTGCCCAGCAGTAGATTGTGCTTCTACAATGTATTGAATCATGGCTACTGTACTGTAGTGTAGACTACTCTGTGTGGCGAGCATTAATGTCGGCCTGCTAAGCAAAGCTCAGGTCAACTGAAGGCAAGAAAATGCAAAGTCAACAGGAAAAGCCTAGGAAAGAATGCAAGATAAGGAGTAATGATATTACTTAGTATTGTGAAAATAAGTACAGTTTGGTGTTATATACATTTTAGCATGCAGTTTGTGGATATACTTTTGACATTGTCTTCCAATAGAAATTCCAAGGCTACATTAAAATGTTATTTAATAAACTGTCCCCCATCTTTTTTATTTTTATATATATTTTTGTTTTTATGTTTATAAATCACACACTGGTTAAGGTCAATACCAACTCATATATGTACCAGCCAAGGCATGCCTGTGTAACACTAACAGAATGAAATAAATACAACATTATTGTGCTACTGCTATATATCGTTTCATTTCAATGTAAAACAAAATCTTGAGGAAATACTTGACTTAAAACTACAAAGACGATCAGGTAACTTTTGGACTATGTATGTAACACAACATGTAAAATATAGTGTTGGATTTCATAATTTATAGTATATGTTTCAATATGTATCAGTGTGTAAAGGTACTGATCCACCTCTTTTGTTTCTACAGACAATGTAACATACATAAAATTAAAGCATCTCTAGTAACTAAGTTATTTTATTATCAACCCATAAGGTGGCAGTCATCTATATAAAAAGTAACAATAATAAAATCAATATACAAGGACCTTTGGCACTGGATCCATAACAATGCATATCTGAAAAGTTTTGAATTCAGCACTTGGTAAGACTATAGAAAGAGCAAAGTCATCTCAGCAGTTACGATGTCATTTCTTTGGAACACAGTTTCATTTAAGTAATGCAGTCGTTCCTTTAACTATAGATACAACTAATCAGATCTAGTGCACATCTTATCTTCAAATTATTATGTTATGCCTTTAAGGCAGGGTCAATACCAGTATTACTCTCACAAGATTCCAACTGAAGATACATTTGTTAAGATTATTGCACAGCTGAATCTTTTCACATATTGCATTGTGCAATAAAAGTAATTACTTCTGTGCATTGGGCTCTGCATCTTTTTTATTAATTTTAAATGTACTTGTGCAAAGATCCTTGACCATAAATTAGGTAGCTGGTCTTTGGTGAACTCCGGTACCTAACATCTTGGATGTTACACAATACACAGCACCATATACACTACAAAGTGAATTACAGATTGGTTACTCACATGGAAAACTATTCTGAAGCTATAGTAAACAAAAACTAATTTGTCTTATGTGATCCAAAAATGGAAAAAAAATGCAACATCCATCCTTTATCCAAACCGCTTATTCCTGGTGAGGGTCGCAGGGAAGCCTGGAGCCCATCCCAGAGCACAGGGCAGGGGACACCCAGGGTGGGGCACCAACCCACCACAGGGCACACACACAACAGGCAATTTGGACACACTAATCAACCTAACCTACATGTCTTTGGACTGTGGGAGGAAACCGGAGCACCCGGAGAAAACCCACCAAGCACAGGGAGAACATGCAAACTCCACACACACACAGACCCAAGGCGGGAATCGAACCCCAGGCCTGGAGGTGCGCAGCGACAGTGCTAACCACCATGCCACCGTGCCGCCAAAAATGTAACAGACAATGTTAAATATTAATAAATATTATAGAATAGTAATACATATCCCATCTCAACTAAAATAAAAAAAAAACATCAAATAAAGTATTTTACCACCATGAGAAGCATAATGATAAAGAAAATAAAGTATCTGATTCCTCAGATGAATGGTTTTATTTTTCAGTTTTTTGAATATTAATGTGATACATTTTACTGAAGCGCTGAACAACATGAATTTTTTCCTGGAATTCAATTGACTTAAACTGCAGCATCATTAATTTTATTGTGATGTGAAAGCAGCATCACCTTTCTCTCTCTGTCCATCTCTGAAACATGCTCACACATAATCAAGCGGGACCTCCATTTCCTAATAAAGTCTTTGTGATGTTATCTGCCTTTGACATGACGGACAGTAACAGTCCGAGGGACACCTCGGTAAAGCCAATTAATGAGAGGAAATTTGATCAGAGTCTACATCATGATCCACATTGTCCATCTTTTTGCAACAGCTTTTTTCATTAATTAGGATTTATTAATATCTGCAGGCAGAGCTGAGCATAGTGACGAAATCACTCGAACTAATCAGTAATCACTGAAATTACCTTGAATTAAAATGAATAATAAAATACAGAGAATGACAAGAACACAGTCAGTAGTTGCAGGTATGAACACAAAAAATTTTACTCAAATACATTTCCAAAAGTGTGCATTCCTTTTTCTCTGGGAAAAGGGATCCTTACAGGTACTTTAAAGTCTAAAAGAGGGTATTCTATATATGGGTTGGTCATATACAACCATTGAAAATATTTTCCAAAACATTTATAGGGTGGGAATATTGATTTATGTATACCATTGCAGTGAAGTGATATGAATATCGAAAGTGCCTGCAAGCCAAAATAAAGGTCTTCCTATATTATGTGCTTATTAACTCTATCCCCTTAATACTTTTGATATTAATGAAGAAGGCATCTAAGTACACTGGTATATTGGCAATGTTTTTGCTGAGCTTTCAGGAAATACCATACTCATAAACTGTCCTTTTGAAAAATCCTCGGGAATAAAGAGCTCAGATGACTGGAGAAGTTAAAAACAAGGAAATAAATTACGATGAGAAAAAAAAAAAACAAGTACAACCTGCCAAGTGAATTCCGCACATACTTGTTAAACAATGTGCAACAGCTTACCTCGCTGACATTAAGGAGTATAAACTGAACTGTCCCACACCACCCAATGCCCCCTTTCCTATTAAAATGTGTTATAGAAACCCTGAAAGGTGCTCATTAATTGAAGGTCAAAAAAGGGCTCTAGTATCCAGTGAACTGTGCTGTTTTAAACTCGTACTCTCAGAAGACTTGTTAAACACCATGCGCATACATAGCGGGTCAGGTAACAAAGGAGCTCTGGTCTCTGGTTGCTGCCATTCTTTAATTGTAGATCAGGAATTCTGCTCCAGGCTTCAGGCTAACTTTAAGGGTGGTGCATCACTAGACTGTCATTTCTCTCCCTTCTAGTGCCATTGAACAATCCTTCGTAAAAGTTACAACAGTAACTATGTAACAACAATTATGAGTTAACAGTAATGAAGTTCTCCTGTGTGTAATCTGTAACAGTACTGTCAGCGGTTATGTAGGCCCACTCTCTCACACACACAGCCTTGCTTTATCTATTCCCATTCACAAAAAAAAAAAATACCTACAACTTGAAATCCACACAGACAAGTCCATCTTATAACGAAAAATAACTATCTTTCTTAAGAGGTCAGTGAGATAGAGAACCCAATCCATTATCTAACTGATTAGACTTGGCAAAGAAGAGTTGGGTTCAAAGTTACTGTAAATGTCAAATAGAAAAAAGGTGTGATGAGAAGGACATTAAAGTAGAAGATGACTGATGGTTTGTGCATCTGAAGGTAATAGACGTGTTGGGCCAGGGTGACACTGTTGCATCACTCAACCTCAAACGACCAAATACATTTACTACTTTGAATTATATAGCTGTTTTCTCATGAAGGATACATTCAGATTTGTTGCCTGAGTAACAGCAAAGAACTGCCTTATTATTAAGACAATGAACATCATTAACAAGGTTACCAAAGGAAAGATAACCCAGAAAATAATCGTGAGAAGGAAATCAGTCTTCCCACACCTTCTCTCTTTGAGTTCCTCTTCTTAAGTGAACAAACTTCTCAGCAACTTCTATGTGAAGAACCTCTGTGAATTCCTTCACTACTTTTTTTTAGTTGCAAACTTTATTCATGGAAGCTGCAGGCAGTAAGCAGAAAAGGCCAGTTCTTTGAAAAGTGTAATTAAACAAACTGGGTAAAAAAGTGTGTGTGTGTGTTTATTTATTTATTTTTGTTTTTTTGTGAGCATGAGTGCGTGTCTATGTGACAACATAATTTCATGCTTAAAATAAACTAAAATGTGACAATTGCTGCTCATAAGGCATATAAATACCCTATTTTGTCTGTGTTAGCACTACAACACGCAATCAGCGTCCTCGAAGGTAGGTGGAATTAATTACCTCCCAATTAAGCTCACAGAACAAAATAATGGGCACCTTTACTTGGATTCTCAGACACCTTTGTGCTGGGGAGGATTATATCTTTTCTACTGGGTTTCCTTCCACATACAAAAAGAGAATTTTGGTATTTAATTTCACCTACCTGTCTCGTTACAATATTTTTAAAATCAGTTTATCTGCAGAGCATAGGTTACTGTCACTGTTAAGTGTTCTGTTATCTTACAGATAAAAAGCTAAGTGAGCCAAGGGGAGCTGTGCAAGTCAGAAATGGGCCAATCAATACAACCGAGACTGCAGAGAGCAGCGCATGACAAAAGACTGCAGTAATCAGCCAAGAGAGCAAGTTCACATCACTTCCCAACTACATTTCCCAAGTTCTGCTAAATGTTCTGTCTGATGTTTTTCAAGTCAACGGAGTTTCTGCTTATTATTCCTTTCCCCATGAGCATTAAGGAGAGAAATATACCCGACCTTCACTTTGTGTTTTTGTCTGGGGCTGGGAATTCATTTCCTGTGCTCATAAAAGAGACCAATACCGTGGAATGAACCATTCCACATTTTAATAAATTTTTTATAAAACCACCTGTTTACGTGCATTGCAGAATAGTTTAAAATTATGTTGGATAAGAGCAATGAACAGTCCTTTATTCCTAAAGGCATGGGAAAAATAAAGTAATGAATAAATAAATAGAAAAAAAATCTGAATAAATAAAAGCTTTTTATTGAGTTTCTTCAAAAAAAAAGCAAAAAGGGAATTCAATAGAAACAACAGATAAACAATCTTCACAAACGCTAAGCAATCACAGAGCAGTGAAAAGCTAAAAAAGCTGTATACATTTATTTAACTAGTATATAAAGTATGTTGCCTATTTATGTATTTGGTTAAATACTGAGAATGGAAAATGACACCTGCAGAATGTTGGGTTTTATGAAACAGTACAAACAAAACGATACAAAAGGGAGCACAGGAAGGCATCAGCAGGAAAAAAGCTACAACTACCATACTCCCAAGGGCATCCAAAAGTCAAACAAACCCTACACAAAAAGAAATAGCTAACACTGTCTCTCAAATCCAGCATGGAAGACAAAAAGAAAAAAATCATGCCTGAATACAAAGAACTGCAGGTCGAACAAGGTGTGCGGAACTGAGACAAGATGCAGGTGACATCAATCAGCTCGCTTCTTTAGAAAAAGAGGAAAGAAATGCAAAGAATCAAAATACTAAAATAACCCCATTTCCCATAACAACAACAACAACAACAACAACAACAACAATAATAATAATAATAATAATAATAGTAAAGTCTGAATGCTGGTGTAAATGTGTCATTTGAAGTTTAAAAACGTCCATTTCAGTCTAAAATTACTGCATTAAATATTTTTTAGAATAAAGCTCTGATGCACTGAAATGTTTAAGCGAGGACCAGCCGTGACCATGCTTTTTGACTTGACTAAGAACATAGAAACATTGAACACTATTTCACTTTCACTCTCATATAAATGATCAAAAACTAAAATGCTAGTGTACTCTTGTAATATCATAGGAACTTTGTAATTTGCATATGATCTATGGAATGTAAGCATGTAGTTGTATAAATGGAGAATGGGGTCTTGTTTTACATAAAATAGTCCAGTGTAGTGTGGGGCATCTGCCATTAATACCATAAGTTACAGACAATTTTCACTTTCTTTAAAAAAATTAAAAATTATTTTTGCAAATGATAAACAAGACTGCATGTAAAAATAATATTTTTTTAACCCGCCTTTAGAAATCAGACTTTTTGTAGGACACATTCTGAACATTACACACAACTTTATGAGCCATATAAAATTTTTTATATCATAGGAAAGGACAGGTACAGTTTAAGCAATTATGAAAAAAGACATTGCAGGAGCATTGTAGTATCTTTTGTCCTAGAATTTACAGCTCACAAAAAGGCTACATTCATGGCAGAAAAGGACACAGCAGCTGCAAAATGTCCTTAGAAAGAGAAGGTACAGAACCAAAAGGTGATTGACAATGACTGCTTGTCACATTGGACGTGGTGAAGAAGGGGTAGGGGCTCTTAGTCACATAGCAACGCAATGATGATGACTCTGTTCATGTGAAAGAACTGAGGCAATGCGTCTGGCCTACATGCTCTTTTGATGAATATCGATAGCTCCAGGCTGATTATTTTCTATTCCCTTCAGGAGAGGCTTTTTTCTTTAAGACCATTTAATTGCTGATAAATTGCTCAGGGCTATCCATGTTTGCAACTCCATCTAGTTCTGTGACTGTCAATGTTTCGTATCACTCCAGGTACAATATATTAGTTCAGCTATGCATTAATAAATGTCCTTGGTCTTGGAATTAAAAACATGTTTATAACATCAGATTTTTAACACTGTACATGCATTCTTATATATCTCCCATGGCAGTGGAGAACATTTGTTTTTTACTACTGAAGAAAGAATAAAGGGTACATCTTCATGACCAGAAACAATCATTTAAGTACAAAATCTTTACTTATGCTGTTATATACGAAGAGGTTCATTACTGGTATTTCATTTTATTGTTTGTTCTGTTTACGCAACGCACATCACATGGTACGGTTACCAAGGAAACTAAACTTGGAGAACATTCAATACTTAATCCATCAGTATTCTTCAACACTCTTTTCCGTTGAATTCCCAACATCATAAAACATTTCTTTCCTCCAGGTTAGTTTGACTTATGTATTTTGCTCTTTTATTAATACAGTACAATTGGATTATTTTTACAATTTCCAAACTCACGTCTTTGCAATGAAGTAGTACGAATCACTTGTCTCTACGATTTGGATTACAGAATGTGACTGAAACAAGAGAACCAAATACTGTGTTCTCAGTTGTGTTTTTAGTGCTGAGCTCCTCAGCCTACAGCTCATGGCCACGTGCGGCCCAAAGACATTGTTTTGCAGCCCATGAGACATTATTTTGTGTCCCACCCTGTCTTGTGGCTCTGATTGCTTTATCTTTTAAGGTACAAACAGCCTAAGTAAAAAAAAAAATAAAAATCTTGTGAATGACCAATATTCAACACAAATCCACATTTATGCATCCACACCTTAAGAGAGAAATGGTAAAACCCTGTTTATACCGACAATGATAAACACATACATGTGCCCCAGTTGGAATTTCCAATACATGTGGATCTACAGAAAAAAAAAACTTTGTAAGAAAAAGAGAAATTTATTCTGGTTTTATTCCATTTATCCATTTCAAAATTGAAGGTTTTTGTAGTTTGTTGCTAGTTGCTGGCAGAGTACAGCGCAGAAGTAATGACTGTATGGAAGGGATTTTTACATGCATACATTCACTTGTCACATATTAAAGGCATTTTGCAATCACTAATTAATTTTACAGTTTACGGCCAGCATCACAATGCTGCCATCAATTTTCTGGCCAAACGGTAATCAGAATGAAATTAACAATGCACTGCCAAGCATTACAGATGGCTTTTGTGCATTTAATGCATTCCTGTTCTACGTTAAACAACTAAAATAGAGGATTTAAATGTAAAGTCACCTTTAATTTCAGCTACTTTCCAGGAACTAATCATTCAAATGGATGCACAAAGTTGTCATACAACAGAGTTCTTGTCAGTTGTTCTGGCTTATTGCAATATGTTGATTTTTTCTTCCACTCATAAACATGGTCACATATTAGATGTTTGGTCTTCTTGTCTAACTAAAAATCCTACTTCATGATTCTGAACTGAGTCTTTGTGATTACAAATGTATTGAATTCAGCCATATAATTCCCATACATAGCTATAATACAAAAGACACCATTTCTTTTCACAGGCATGGATTTATCATCATTTCAAAATGTTCTAGTTTCCTCCCTCTCTACATTTTCCTGTGCAAGGACTTTATTCCACAACAAAGCTGAGAAAATGTACAAACAACGTCTACCTTTAAATCCAATCTTCCTTGATCAAACGCCAATAGGCCACTACAATACTTAACATCTAGACATGCAGCAAAGATCCAAAAATGAATTCTCAAATCAAACAGCTCTACATGTACACTTCATCCAGTCCTTACATCAGTTCTGTAAGCCTGAGCCCCTGTTACTTCAGTTACTATTTCCCAGATCATTTACAGTTCTATTACTTCTGGCTCAGTTCCTCATCTTCTGAAAACTGCTTTTGTCACTCCAATCCTTACAACACCTTCACTTAACTCCTCTGTCCATTGCAATTATAGAGCTTTTTCCAGCCTTTCATTTCTATCAAAAATCTTAGACAGAGTTGGGGCCTCTGAACTTCAAACACATATGACTGTGAATAATTTGTATAAGCCCTTTCAGCCAGGTTTCCAGTTTTACCACAGGTGTAAAACTCGCCTTCTTACAAATTATCTCTTTTATTGACTCTGATCATAATATTCTTATTCTTGACAGCAGTACTGAATTGATATCCTTTATAGCATTTTACTTTTCATCTTACAATTCCTCTTAGGGGTTTACTGCCTTAGCCTGGGTCAGCTAATGGGAATGCTGTGTCTCAGACAGACCAAATTTATTCACTTAAAAATTATAAGTCTTGTAAAACCCCAGCATTATAAGAGGTTCCACAAGGCTCCATGTTAGATCCTCTTCAATTTTTCATGTACCTACTTCTTTTCTGGTTTTTCTAAATGTGGTTTTCAATTTCACTTTTTTTAACAGATAATGCATAAATCTGCAAAAATATAATTGTAAGCTCTGAATTATGGTTATTGGTAAAAGAAATTTTGTGCTGCATATACTGAAGAAATACGTATATGTTAAAGAAAAAAACTTTGCCAACCTAACCAACCATCTCCTAATTACCAACATGCTGGATAATAAGTACTATACTGAAAATATAAAAGTATGGAAAGCTATATATATTATTAATTTCATATTTTAGTAGTTTTTGCATACTGTAAAATTTCAATGTAAAAACACTAGAATACAAAAGCTGAAAATACTAATTGGGTCCTAGTTGCTCAATGGGTAGAACATCAGGCTGTGATGTGAAAACACCATAGTTCAAATCCCAACCCAGGTGTGTCCTAGAGCAGGACACTCAAAAATGCTAGCTCCCCAGGTTTCTTATTTCTAGGTGTTCACTCAGCTCTAGTTATTGTATCTATCCTGTCTAGCTTTGGTCTCTCTATGTTAGTGTCCGCATTTCCTATTAATAACCTCATCACATGCACCTGTCCCTTTCCTGTTTGTTCCCTATTTAAGGTCTCTGTTTCACTCAGTTCTTTGCTGTTAATTGTTGGTATACCTGTCCAGTATTCCCTGTCTGCAGCTACTCATATTGATACTCTTATTTATCAGTCCTTGTCCTTAGTCCCAGCATATTTTACCATTTACCTTGTGTTGCTTCCCTTTTTCATCCTGGTTGCTAAATCCTGTTTTGTAATTCTCTGTTTGTTTAGTGCTCGTTATCAAAATCCTTCTCGCACTTAGACTCCCCATGCGTTCCATTTTGGCATTCAGCCAAAATGTTAAAGCTGAAACATTTATGGTTATAAATTATGCTGAAAGAAAAAAAAGACCTGTTAAGAAAATATTCTTATATAGTTCATAAATCAATGTTCTAAATATGACTGTTAAAGTTGCACTATTGCCTGCATTATAACTGCCTGCATTTACATGTCAAAACATCATCAGTGGTTTACATGCATATGTTAATGTAAATGACTACAATAAATAACATGATTTACTTGGACCAGAAGAAACGGGGATGGAACAGCTGTTTTTCTGATATTAAAATAGAATCTTCAGATTTCCTGAGTTGATTTGAAATTAGTGTTTTAATTTCAGTGCACATGTGAAGGGAGTGCTGAGGCTCCTGTTCTGCTGCTGGTCAGGGGCAGGTGTGTGTGTTGGGAGGTAACTGTCATCTTGGTCATCCGTCAGTATTATCAATGAAGACACGTGTGGAATGGGAAGAGGGATCTCGTAAAAAACTTAGGACTATGAATTTTAATTGTTATTTAAGGAAGTTTTAAAAAAATGGTCCAGCAATAATTATAAAAACATTCTAATAACACAATGCATTATTATTGTGAGTAGAAATATTGAAGTCCTGGTTAATTTCAATATTTTTTTTTTTTTCATTTTGTAAAATTTTTTCTCTGCTTTTTTTAAACTGTAATTACAGCAAAATTCATTTATGTGCTGTTTTTCCCCCTCATGCCTTGCAGTCTTAAAGCTGCATAATTTTATCCCCATATGTGCAGTACACAGTTCTGCCATTACAGGGGTTGTATCTAAAGTGGACTCAGTTTTGGTTTATTCCTCCCTAGTACAATAGCGTAGATGAACTACATTATATATATTATGTATACAGTATATATTATGAAAGGGGTTTGTTTCCATGCTGACAAAAGTAACAGCTACGATTTCAGAATTTTTTTTTTTTTCTGGAATGTTCAATTTTCTGTTTGACAAATAACCTTTCCAATAAAATGTCACAAAATTTGCAGGCCTGTGACAACCATATAAATACTGTGTAT
>JABJVR010048875.1:0-23304 GCA_025773905.1 Chitala chitala | reverse complement strand
TTATTTTAAACTTTGCATTTACATTGGTCATGTTTCCCAAAAAGTGTTTCTCCCTTTTTTAGTTTCTCCCTCTCTGACAAAGACATACCATTTCAGACTTGACTGTGTAAAGTATTTTCACATTGTCTACAACGACTAGAACGGGTATTAATGTCTCATGTCATACTGTCATAAAACCTCTTATACTAAGGCGTTTCTGTTCGAAACAGAAAGTCAGTGGTGTTCTGCCACTAGAGGGAGCAAACTGTTCTATCAGCAACCGTTCCAAACCAATTGAATTGACTATCACAACACATCTTCGATATTTTCCGAGCCCTTTATTGAAACGTACGGTAGTGCCATGAGTAAAGTAGTTGTTTTGCATCTGAGATGCATGCAAGTGAAAACATTTTTGCTTTTTCCTCTAGACGCAGCTATCTGTATAGCCTCTGTACCTCTTCAGCCTCAGCAGTGACATTGCAGCTTGTAGCTGTTATCAGCTATTTCTGCCCATTTCCTGGGTGATTTCCCAGATGTTTACTGGCATCTCTGTAAAAGTGTAAATTCAACTGAGGTAATGACATTTTCTTACATGCTGCACATTCAAGTTGCTCTGCTCATTGGCAGTTCTGGCAAACTGCAGGATGTCACGGAGTTAAGTTGTTCTATGACCTGGTGTCAACATCCCAGCCACTCACAGGCTGGTCTTAGTCACATGGCTGTGTTGACTGGGGAGTGTATTTTGTTTCATCACCTGTTAATACTATAATTATCTTTATTCTGGTTGTTCTACACAACTTCCTGTGAGCTCCCCTTGTACATGCAGGTGCTTCATCGTGCAGATGGCATCCGAGGAAGGGGGTAACAGTAAAATGGTAAAGCTCTGGTTCTAGGCCTACTTTTCTGTAGCTGCAAGAGAAGACATTTTGTCAGAAAGGTCCAGTGTGCAATACCCTGCAGTATGGAGGGTACAAGATGTTTCTTCTGCTGCAATATTTAAAGAGCTGGAAGTCCTCTGTAAAATCATCATGTCTCCAGACAACATGCTTGGTGATGTCTGCAACTTCATGTCAGGTCATGCAAATTTCATGTATGTAGAACCTCTTCCAACAGGAGCACTATACAGGGACGAAGTAAGGTATGGTATACGGGTCTGTTTCTGGTCTCAGATGACTTGATCTTTCAAACGAGGATTGACATGGTAACCAGCTAATTACTCAGAAAACCTCTTACAGGGAGACATTCACCAACTATATCTCAACCTGCGCTAAATAAGCGCTTTTAAATATCACTTGTAAATACAACCCATGTCCTTTGATTGATGTATAGTAAAGAATGCAGAAAGGTATTGTATCTCGTTAAGTTATGAATCAGGAAAGAGGAAAATTGTATTTATAACATTTTATACAAAGGTATTAAATGTAATACCACAATCACACCTGTAGCTTTCAGTAATATGTGTTACAGTATTAGCTGATTGTTTCGTTTACCTTACCATATACTCATCTGCAGCCTGTAAAGATCCAGCACTAAATCACACATTGTTTGTATATGAGCTTATGGCAGCAGATTGGAAAAATAAACAGATTTTAAAAATACATTTTGCCTCTGTTTGTCACTCAGGTTTCATAATGGATTGTCAAGTCCCAAAAACTGATTTAAGATGTACAAGTTATTCTGTGTGGCATTTGTTTTCTGTATTATAAAATACAAGATGCTGTTGTTAACAGAGCAGGGATGCTTAGTGCAGGTGCTTGAGACCTTAACAGTCGGTGCTCAACCGTGGGTCTTCATTGTTTTATTGGAAGTGAATGTTATAACAGCAAGTCACCTTAGCTTGTGTTTCACATGTCTGTCAGCTGCTAAAGATAAAGTAGTCCCAACAGCAGATGGAGAAATAGAAAGCCTTTAGTGGCAGAAGCTAAGATAACATAGTCTCATGTATTAGTCTACATGGTATAGGTGAAAAGGAGCAAAACAACAAAAGAAGAAAAATGTTAACAACAGTTTTTATTGTCTAATATACATTATGTACCACAGCCTGGAAACACGATATCTGCGGACACTTCAGTACAATACAGTCATCCCAGGTGATGTAAGTAAAGTTATATACACATTTCATGAGCATTGAAAATAAATATATTTCTGAGCCACACTAAAAGCTGTGTGTTCCCCAAAGGCTGCAAAATTCTGTCCCTTGACTAGTTGTTTAACTGGTATCTCTTGCTGGGAAGTCACACTTTTGACACAGTTCTAAAGTGGTTTTGGCCATTTGGAAACACATGCACCCCCAAGTCAATGATTCAGCAGTCTCATGCTTTAGCTGGTTTTCTGTGATGTCATTTGGTAGTCACACTGCTATCATGATGATGTAAATCTCGAACAGCAGCCCACCCTCACCCCACCCCGGCTGAAGTTTCATGACGTGAGTGGACTGGTGTTTGTGTAAACTCAGAACTCACATTTAGCTGGAGAATAAGAACTGGCAAACATTGGGATGTGCAACCATGCTTGTCTCCTTGCTGAGGCAGCCATGATGAGGGCATCAGGGTTCGGACATCACCGGCTGGTGGATCTGGTCTTTTTCCACATCTTCCAACACCTGGCTTCCAAAGCCACTGTCCACTGTGGCATCTGAAAAATGCAGACAGATATGTGTTCATGGTACCAAGCCTTTGACATCACATGATGACATGACACAGGTACACAATTTCCTAGTCACTTTCTATCTAAACTGTCATATTAAACCCTACAGTTTAGACAGTAAGAAGAATATCTAAACAAATAAGGTATTCATGATTCAAGAGCATGGCATCCACCTTGCCTGTTGGCTTCTGGTACCTGTCCACCTGTATATCTGTGATGGTGTCAGTGTGTGGACCATACCTGTGCTCTGGGCTTTGTCCCGCGGCTCCATCTGTCTTAATAGTTTAACCCCCTCGTTCAGCCCCAGCGACTGCAGAGCCTCCACCAAGCCCTCCAGCTGACCACCGCCCAGCTGCAGAAGCACAGTGAGAGGTGACCAGTGAGCATGCTCAGTGGCAGCAAGGCAAAAGTGGCTAAGACTGTGAAAGGGTGCAGTGGGATGCCAGGGCGTACCTGGTAGTTCTCCAGCAAGTTCTGGCATGGTGAGAGGCTCTCCTGGTAGAGGTCTGCGAGTGTGAGCATGCCCAGCTTCTCGGCCAGCTGTCTCAGCGGAACATTGCATTGACTGAGGATCCCGCAGAGCTTGTTGAGCGTCTCGCTGTCCATGTGGGACTTTGCTGTACAGAGGAAGACAAGGGCAGAGTTTAGAGTGGGCTGTGCGAGTGTCGAAGCTGCAGTGCTTCACACCTTTCAGCTCTAGACCAGTATGCTGGTCTTTCTGACAAATTGTAAAAGAAAAGGCTATAATAAGAGTAGAAGATGATTTATTTATATGTATTTGTTGTGTGATACGTTCAAGTTGACTGTCCTATTTCCCTGCACAATGCAGCCCACTGCAGTGTGTCTGTAATCCATGGGGCTATTTTTACCTTCTTCCTGCTTCTCACTGGGCTTGGCTGTGTCCCTGCAGGGTCTGGAGCTCTGCCTGTTGTCCAGGATTGCTCTCACCTAACACAACAGAAATGCTGCATCACCAAAGCTCTTACTAATGCACAACTAGTGGAAACAAGTGAGACTTAGAGATCAAGGAACAGCTAAGGCGTGGCACAAGGTTTGCATCCATCCATTTGCTATACTGCCTTATCTAATTCAGGCTCACAGGAAGCTTGAAGCCCATCTCAGGAAACACAGGGTGCAGGGCAGGGGGCACCCTGGGTAGGGCGCCACAGGACACATGCACACACACTACGGGCAATTTGCAAATGCCTATCAACCTAACCTGCATGTCTTTGGACTGTGGGAGGAAACCGGAGAACCCAGAGAAAACCCACCAAGCATGGGGAGAACATGCAAACTCCACGCACACAGATCTGAAGTGGGAATCGAGCCCAGGGCCCAGAGGTGCGAGGCGACGGCACTAACTACCACGCCACTGTGCCAAGGTTAGCATATAAAACATCTGCTGTGAGTTATTTCTGTGTTATGCAAAGCTCTCTTCTTAACTTCCCAGTGACAGAATTATTTCTCTGTCTCACCTTTTGACACCTGGCCAGGTCAAGGGCAGTGTGGCCCCCTGCTCTCTTGCGGGGATTCTTAGGTCTCTCAATAAACTCTGAAGGTTTCTGCTGAACTATAGGCATCTCCTCCTCATGCCACCTTTCAACATCATCTCCGCTGTCTTCATCTTCCTCATCTGAAGATGAGGAGCTGAGGAAGAGCGGCTCATCATTCTCCAAGTTCTTCTTGGCGCCTGTGGGGGAAGTCTCAAAGGTGAGTGGCCAAGCACAAAGCCAGCACCTGAATAACAGCTCTCAGCTGGTGTATATGGAACCTGTCAAAGGTAACCTCATGGACTGAAGACAACCAAACTAAAACTAGCCTCTAAGCAAAAAGTAAACAAAATGACCTCATCACATGTACATTTAGTCACAGCTAAATAAAACTTAATTAAATTTTTTTTCTCTATTTAAAAGGCAGGGAAACTGTGAAGCTCATTATGGCAGATTAGCATGGTGAACAAAGATGGTGATCTGGAGGTGCAGCTCATTTCGGAACAGGGTGGAGCGGGGCACCTGCAGCGATGAGCATGGAGCAGAGGGTGGGCGAGCCCAGGCTGGCAGCCAGGTGAAGAGGTGTGTTCCCACTGAAGGTACAGGTGTTCACATCAGCCTTCAGCTGTGTAAGGGGAACATGCCCAGTTAGAAGAAAGCAGAGAGGCTGGCTAGTCAGTGAAGGTCATAGACTCCACCACAGCATGCAATTCTGAACACTTTCAGGTGGTTTAAAGACTTGTGCTTTCACAAGTTATCATTATGCGACTGGGGGTGTAGTCCAGGTGGGAGAGTTACCTCTGTGATGAGCATGCAGGCCACCTTGAAAAGGTTCTCCTTCACGGCGAGGTGCAAGGCTGTGTTCCCACTCTTGCGCTCGGTGGCGTTGACTTCGGCTCCGGCTGCCGCCAGCACCTTCAAGCAGCGCTCACCACCTTTCCTCACGGCCAGGTGGAGCGGGTGGAGTCCTGAAAGAGATCAGGTGGCGGCACATCAAAAACATGCCAAGCAGCACTCATGACCCCAGTAATGTATATCCTAACTCAGGCCAACCGGCCGTGTCAGTGAGTAGCGGTGTGACATACGTTGCAATGAAAACTATACTAATACAGTTAAACAGCAAAGATGCTGGCTAACCACGAGGCTAGTCAGTAGAACGTACCATGGTAATCAGCTGTGTTCAGCAGGTGGGCGTGATTCTCTCCCAGGTGAGCCAGGAGGGCACGCAATACAGTCTCATCTCCAACGTCTGCCGCGAGATGCAGGACAGACCTGCCATCCTTGTCCACCAGTGTAGGGTCAGCTCCCGCCTTCAGCAGAACAACCATCACCTTGTGCTGCTTGGTTATTACCGCCAGGTGCAGGGGGGTCTGTGTGGAAAAGACACAGATCATAGCCACCTTTAACCAAAGAAGGGTCTAACAGGCACAGTGCAGCACTCACGAGGCGAACATAGTGACCTTTTGAAGTGCTGTGCTGAGGGTGTAGGACAAAACCAGTTGGTTACCTGGCTCAGGTGGTTGTGCATGTTCAGGACGTTCTGCTGGGGGATGGTGCTGATCATGTGGACCAGTTGTTGTACCACTGTGGGCTGCTGGTGGATTATGGCCAGGTGCAGAGGCCTACGCAAAGATAGGGTGAGACATGTCATGGAGGAGACACTGGCACTCATGTAAAATAACAAACTGCATTTACAGTTACACCAGTCAGTTAATGAAGACCACAGTGCTATCTTCAGAAATTTACAACAAACAGCCACCATGCATGGCCTGTATTAAAAGCCATCGTTTTTCTCATTACTACAGGATCATACATTCTCAGTGACGCTGACTTCAAACAGTAGTGTGGCTTAAAGTGCGTGACCTGAATTGCTTATGTAACAGCATTTAACCATATTTAAATCTGAAGTGCCAGTGAAAGTGCTTTGATTAAACAGTGATGTGGTTACGGGAGCCATGTGGAGGGTGTTGTGCTAGATGTGGGGGGACTCACGTGTCACCGTTCTCATCCTGCACAGAGTAAAGCTGCCGTTGCACGGCCAGCAGGAGGCGCACATCGCCTGTGCTGCAGTAATCCAGCAGGGCCCTGGCAGTGCGCCGGGCCAGCTGAGTGGTGTGGTTCTGCAGGGTAGAGGCTGGAGGGGGGAGGAAACAACGAGAGGGATGGGTCAACAGAGCAGGCGCCTGTGTTTAGAGAGCTGTTTAACATCATCGCGGCTCAGTTGTCCCCCCCACCCCCAGTAACTCACCGATGTGAAGTAGCTGCCTCTGCAGAACCATCCCTCCCCTCTGGGCTCTGCCGGCCTGCTGCTGGTCAGTGGGAGTGTCTGAGACTGGTGTGGAAGCTGACATGTTGGTGCCGCTCCCCATGAACGCCCCCATAGTGCCAAAGCAGGACCCTGCATCCAGCTGGGGGTTAAACTGGAAACCACCTAGACGCAGGAGACCAGAAGCAGATATTCAGCTTGGGCGTCCCCTGTCCTAATCTGTACTACCTGCTGTGTCTGCAAAGGTCCGTAAATTAAAACACACAACACAGTGTTCTCTGCCTATAATTCATGTACCAGTTTGAAAATTAGCCTGAACTGACATTTCTTGCCCGCACAGCATGTACACTGTGGTCAAAATGAAAACTAAAAGTCTTGGTGATGTCCAAGTGTACAGTTCTTGGTTATTCTGCCTCCTGAATGCTTAATGTCTTCCATTAACCTGGTTTTCAGGTGGGTCGGGTATGTTATCAGCAGACACAAGCACCACTGAAATACTACTCAGGTCCACCTCCTCACCATTTCCTCCTGCACCTGATCCTCCATAGCTTCCTGGTCCTCTCCCTGTCCCAGCGGCGCCCCCTGGGGGACCATTCCAGGGGTCGAAAGAGTGCGGCAAGGGTTTCTTTTTCTTACGCTGAACTTCTTCCTTGTCTGATCACCCAGACATCATAAAGATGCAAAGGACAAAAGGTTAGATAACGACAGAGTTGAAATATAAGGAACAGTTACAAGTAATTTCCTGTGTCAGTCTAAACATTAACCTAAATATATTTGCGCTGACAATGGTGTAATACTCTCACAAGAAAGCACAGAGAGGCGATGTCTCTGGGCCAAGCTCACCTTGAATGTGGGGCACGTAGGTGAACTGCTTGGGTTCACTGCAGTCATCTCCTTTCCTTCGTTTCAGCTGCAGAAAGACGGTGACGGGACGCTCGATGTCCGTTGTGTGGTACTTGGGAGTCTTAAAGACAATGGCGTACTGTGAAGACAAAACGTCAGGAGAAACACGGCACGATGAGCGTCCGTACAGTGGCATGACCTCTATGCGCAGTGTGCAAACGGATCAAGGCGGGAGTCTGTGTCACACGCACAGAGGGCTTACCTGCTTGTGAACGTCAGTGGGAGAGAAGTCGCCAAAGTCTTCCCAGCCACCATCTTTGTCCTCATAAAAACGAATGTCAATGTCATCTAGAGAAAAGGGAGAAACAGCAGGGATTTAATTGTTGTTTCCTGGAGACAGAACAGGTGCCACTTTCTTCCAGTGAATGCTGACTGTGCGCCATGACAACATAGGAAGATCCATCAGCATTCATCTAAGATGACTACTCTGGCATATGTTAATAAACCCACCACTGCTATTAAAGTGTTTTTCTTTTTTTTCTAAAAGATTATTCTCACTGTTTGAAAGGAAGAACCAGAAGGACTGTGAAAATGCTAAACTATCTAAATTTGACCCTTCACAGGTGCAAGTAGCCGATCACCTTTCTGCACTTTGTCACACAACAGGAAGATTTCATCTCCACCAAGGACAGAGCCGCACGTCTTGTCCATACGTGAAATCTTCAAATTGGAGGCATTGGGTGATTCTGAAAAGAGATGACTGCTGTCAGTTGTTACTGCGCATAATACACAATGGGCTGAATAGAATCATAATCAATGTAGTAGAACTGAACCAGCCGAGTCTGTGTATGGGCTTAGTCGGTTCTAGGTCAGTGTACGCATCAGACAAGACTCACTGCTGTCATAGATGGGCTTAGAGATGGCAGGCTTCAGGGCCCTGGTAAATCCACCATCACCGTCCTGGAGGTAAGCTGTGAATTTGAGTCTCACCACATTCAGATCCATCTTGTTACCCAGCTCCTTGGCCTCTTTTGTTATCACCTGTTCCTCTGCATCTGCATGTCACAGTTGAGACATTTTTACCGTTTGTTTTTATAGCTGCAGAAAGTGGTAAATTTGTACTGCACATGCCTCTTCTGCTTATGAGAACAGAGCCAGGCTCCCGGCTTGTATCACACATTGTCTATCTCAAAGGCCATTGCAGCATTCTGCAGGGCTTTGTGAATTCCCTGGTAACATGGTGGTTGACATGGTGATGACAGATATCCTTGGATAGAGTAAATTAAACCTTCCCTCAAACTGGAAACTTTCCATGCTCTGCCTGTAGTCATCACAACACATCCCTGACATCTGTCTTCAGAGGTATTGATTTGGCCGGCTCTATCTGATGGGGGGTGCCCACAAACGACTTTCTTAGAGCCCCACAGAAAGCCTTACCAGTTAGATGGCAGTTGGGTCCCTTCTGTTTTCTCTTCTCCTCCCTCAGTCGCTTGGTGAGGACTTCACACACACCTCGTTTGGTGATGTGGAGGATGCCCAGGTTGTTGAACCTTCATTTGGAGAAGCAGACAGGGAGAGAATCAGGGGAAAACTGCACATCAGTTTCACTGGCAGTCATTACTGTGACCACATAACAGTTGTGCAACACACAGCAGTACAGCATAACAGAAATATGGGTCCTGTTCATGTAATGGCATGCATACTCAGACGGATTCAGAAGGTGACAATCATATTCAGGCAAGTTCATGGCTGCCTCATCCAAAAGCATCATGGGATAGTGCAATTGGGAAGCTATTAATTTTCCATTCAACTGCCCTTACTTTCGTAACAGTAAACTACCCTCCCAATTCTTTCAGAACCAGCCTAAGTATTCTTTTCTTAAAAAAGGCACAGTTAAAGGAGTAGACTCCCCACTACACACACACACACACACACACACACACACACAAAGGCACACTCTCACATGAACACAGAGGAAACATGGGTTCATCACAGTCACTGTGGGACAGTACTCACTGTGCGGTGAGGTCAGAGGGTCCCACGTCCATACTGCACGTCCCGTTGTCATTGCAGTGCTTGCCCACCAAGCTGTGGGCATGGACACGTGGTGGGTCTGTGTGTGTCACCAGCTGCACTTCCACCCTGGCATAACCCAAGTAGTTACACACCTGTAGAGAGAAAGACACATAAGTAACGGCCCTCATGGAGAGGCAGTCCCTCTGTACTGCGGACCCTCTCCTGTATCTACTGGTCTGAATACCAGCTACTCCCATAAGCTGTCAGCAACATGTCATCTGTGTAAATGTGAAATACCCAAAGCAAACTCAAGGTATTCAGACATTTGCACCTGGTATAATTACACAGCAACACCTAATTAAACAAAAGAAACTTTTATTCATACAGGTGCCTCAATTTGCATCATCATAGTTATCACTTTCTTCTTGGTAGAATACATTTTTATTTGTTTTGCAGTGCATTCACTCAGAGGATACTTAAAAGTCGATTAAAAACTCAGTGTCTTTGTCACACCCTGTTGACATTATACAAGAAGGTCATGCCATAGTGCTAGGCTACCTTCAAAATGGAGTCACAGAACCTGATATGCTCAGCATGAGGTCAGCGAGGTCAGCGACTGACCTTTACAGTAGGATAAGTCTTCTTATTCTTTTCACTGGAAGCACCCGGCAGACCCCCATGGGATGGGCCCTCGCATTCATAGCGAAATCGAAACCCTCTCTAGAGAAAATGAGATTATGACTTAATGGTTAATTCCCTCCAAAGTTGTAACATGCCCAAAAGTTTCCAAGCAGGATTGTCCCACATCATGTGCACATCCATAGACCCAGCAGGACTTCAACATGTGTGTACACACTTATCTCTTCACAATTTCTACAATGTATGTTACAATATGTTACAATACAATGTGCAACCTCAGCATTCATGTTACACACATACAGGTATGTCTGAATGTGTAACATGTAAAGGCCATTACTGTACCAAAGACACCACATAAATTACACTAGAGGTTTTAAAACTAAAACAAGGCAGAATCTGTGATTTATTTGACTTACTTGTTTGGGTTCCTCGATGATCTGAAGGTAAGGTCCATTTGCTGCCGTGAAAAAAATGGGCAAACTAATTTCAGTTCAAATTATATTTATTTTTATATGGTGCCTTTCATAACAGACTTGTCCAAAGGCACTTTGCAGTTATTAAAATAGGATACACCACATGGGTCCAGTGAACGGTAAAATTAAAGCTAAAAAGTCCATGGTGTAAAGAAAAATTAACCTCTAGGGGTTCAAGGACGACTGTTGGCCTACACCCCTGGGCATGCTAAATTTATGCAGTACAGAATCAATCTGAGGACAATCTAACTGAGTATCAATATGAAGTACTTCCATTTCCACAGAGGTTCACATGTTACATAAATTAATAATCACTGTGGCTCAGGAAAAAGAAGTGAGGACCATTGCCAAGTGATGATAAGATCTGTCAGGATGAAAGTCCAACAGGAGATCTGTCTGCACACCACACCAGGCCACTAGATGCCCAGGAGACATGCAGACACAGTTTGTGCACTTTGACGCAAGAGACGCCAAGTCCTTACCTGTCTCGGGTAGATATGGTTCACTTTTGACAGGAGCCATGAATTGGTATGAAAAATCCATCATAAACTGTGTAAGGGAATAAAACGTGTTTGGTTTAAGAATTGATGTCACTACTTACCGTGACTCTAATTAAAAATATGATATAACATCTATGTTTGTTGTTATTGGAGTATTGAAAGTCTAGTAGAGTACAGGAAGCAACAACAACACAAAGCAATGTGAACGAAATTTAGTTCAAATGATCCAAAGTATTAATTTAATACTATTAGTTAATACTATTAATTAATAATTACTAATGAGTAATAATCATGCTATAAAATTCTTTAAAACCTTTTAATGAAAACTGTATTAATGTATTGTAACAAATTTATAAAACCATAAAACCAAGGCATACTCCAGAGCTGGAAACGCATTTTAAACTTGAGTCACTGTGTGCAGAGCTGATGCACTTGGCTCTTACCTCATTTTCTATCATGGCCACGTTGTACTGATTTTCATCCATGCTGATGAAAAAAGAAGAGCAGAACAGAGATGACGATCAGCACAGTAACACAGGAGTGATGAGAAGCGAGACGCTGCGATGCTGGTGAAGGGACAGGCTCACACAGGAACTCGCTCCTAACAGGACATGCGATTAACTCCTCTGACACACACACACACACACACATATGACATGATTCACTTTACAGTAAATGAGCACATTGACAGATAAAGTTGAATCAGGACGCATCGCACATAAAACACTTCCTAATTTCTTTCTTGGTGCAATACTAAAAATAAAAATTGTAACTTGAAGGTAAGGTAATCCACGTGTTTAGTTTCTGTTTGTAAGCAGAGGCTTTCTGCTTTCCCTAAGTACGTAGAGTTGCATAGTATCTTTTTTTTTCCCTCTCGCTCTCTCAGTTTTCGTGTCACTTGTTTCCAGGAAACATACAAGACAAAAAGGCCAGAGAGGAAAGCCCCAGAAATACCAGGCTGCCTCTGTGATTTTCTTTTTGCGCATGCACGCACACACACACACAAGTACGCGCCCGTGCACACACATACAGAGACACACATTCACCCTCAGACTACCTCACTTAATCCTTCTGAAGGGACTAAGACTTTACAAAAACACTACAGTACAAACACATCTTCATACACACAGCTGTGTACACTCAGATTAAACTGCTCAGCACTTGGGTACCTCATGAACCTAAGCATTGCAACATCACATATAAATTTTCATAGTTTTTCCCTTTTAAGTATCATCATACTGGCTGTCCTTGTCCACAGAGAGTCTGGAAAATAAGTTTAATGTTCATCTCTCTTACAAGAAATGTGGTCTCTATAATCTGTACCTGCCTCCAATTTTGCTTTGATGGAATCCTGTAATCTGTATCAGTTGTACTAATGTTGTGGAATAACCCTTAAAGGTAAACCACCTGCCTTGTTTTTACAGACCTGTGACACAAGGGTGACACATTTCTCTACACAAATGTAAGGAAATTAAATTCTTTCCTGCTTTTGACTCATAAATCTATTTTACTTTAGACAGTTGTTCAGAATTTAAACTGTTCTTCAGAGTCAAAATTAATTCAAAATACCCATATATAAAATGCATGTATACATTTACACGGACAACACAAGCATACGTATATATAAATATAACAAACATATAACAAACACAAAACAGGAAAGCATGAAAGAAATGTACACATTACTGAATATGCAACTAGAAGATAATTTTATAATACATATTATTTAGAGTTCTCATTGACACCTGCCCTATAAAAGTAGATAGACATACAGGAACTGGCCACAATTTTAACACCCCAAATTAACATAATCTAATCAGACTGAGAATCTTCATAGACATAATCTAAAGATATTTTATAATTGTGACTTTTTATGTTTCTGAAGTCGACAGAAAGTGAAAATGGACCACTGTGACTGAGCAGTATCAGATAATCATGTGCTCAGTCACATTGCTGTGAGAGCATCAATGTTCAGTAACTGGGTAGCCAGGGACCACATGATGCACTGTAATGTTCTGAGTAGGCCATGTACCTGTTTCTGCACTGTGCAGGATGAAAACCCAAATGGTATGGCTCAGTTATCTTCACACAACAGTATGAGCTACAATTGCCATTTCAAAATTTACATATTATATTATGGACAGATATAACTAAATATTCAACACAATCTCTTCCACTGTACCACTTAGTTATTCTATCTCAGTGCATCTAAAGCTGTCTGACAGAAAACCACAATTCCTTCCTGTTAGGAAAATTGTCATTGCATGACATTATATGACTCTGTAACAAATGTGATTTACTGGAATGATTTACATAAAAGTAAACTGATCCGTCAACAGACAAAAAGAGTGTTTCGACACCTACATCACATATCCGCAATCAACAGCAAACCCAAATCTGATCAAAGCAACAACCTTATTGTGACTATTTTTCATTCAGGTTTGTCCCTCATTTTCAGTTACCTTGTTATGTTTATTTGATAAACTTGTGTGTACCATTTTATATTTATCACATTTTTGCTAAGACAAATTAAACCAAAGCAGGCTGATTATTTTCAGAATAGAGGGCAAACTGATGCTTTCACCATATTTGATGAATTAGCCATTTCTCTGACTCGATGATTTAGTTTGTTGCATGCTGTATGAGACCTGACGTCTTCATTTTACAAAGATTTTCGGTCTGCTTTTTGGTTAATTTGGCAGACTTCTTGCATCACCATATTTGTAAATTTTAATAGCTGTAATCTTCAGGGTAAGTGAGCAAAAAGTACCACAGAAAATGTACAACATTACAAACTCCAGTTTAAAAAAAATCCCCACAGGGTATCTGTCTGTCTGTATGAAAAAGCCGGAAAGTTCTGGCGTAGGCTTCAGTCTGAAACTGCCACTTTCGTTAACTACATATTAATGAACTGCATATTATCCTACACTGTATATTAACCTATGCTGCACATGGCAAAATATAACAGCAAACAGTTAAAAACGTAAACTGAATTACAGGACAACATGCAGCTGGTGATGTTGCCATGCACATATTATATTAACGTATCCAACAGTTTCAGACATGCATAAAAGTCAGTTGCATGATATTCAGTAAACCCTTAGTGACAAAAATTAACCAGGCGTTATAACTTAAGGGTGTTGCCATATGTACATATATATACACTGTAGTAACATACAGACTCATAGGTTATAGGGCCTGGAATGCAATGCAAACTGATCTTTCACAAGTTATCAGTTTCCATTTCCTAATCAGCACTGCCTGACAACGCTGAAAACAAAACCACAGAGATTGTACTTCTCAGGTGGGCACGTAAGATTCTACTTCAGTTAGACAAATGGATGATTAACCCTGAACTACATGGTATGACTATATCATTATATCCCATAAATACACTAGAAAAAATAATAACTTAAAGCTGCAAAGAAAAATTCCAAAATGTGCCAGCAAAAAACATTTATAGGAGAAAAACCTTCATTCAGTCACGTATCCTTGTTGAGTTCCTAATTTATGTTTCATAGCTCCATTTCATAAATACAGTATAAACTCTTTTTAAATTCCTTAGTATGGATACATTGGTTGGAAGTTACATCAGAGTATATTTCCGTTTAAACGTGTACACTGCACTTCCTTTTAACTTTTATGCATTTTTGCTTCTGTAGATTTTTAATACTATATATTGGGATATTTTAAATTGGAAGACAATTTCACAGAAAAAAAGTGTTAAAAACAGTCTACACGTACATACCTGAGTGAACTCAATTGTTCCTGACCCTAGATCGTAAAGGTTAACGTGTACGGACTGTTCAACTGTCCTCACACTGCCGGCACACTTTAAAAACCTTACTTTTTAGAACTCACGCAGCTGCCACTGGAGAAATGATCCACGTTTGCATCTCGTAAATGACTGAAAACAGTCCCGGGGCTTTGTGTGTGTAATCTACAGTAGGCTGCATTTCTCCCCTCTACGTACCGGGAAATTCCGGACACGTCTGGCGGCCCCCAGACCATCCCGGTGTTTTGCAACTAACTCTACATGCTGTGCACAAAGTGACCAGTGGCGTATGTGGTGCCTCGGCAAGTGAATGTACCGTTCTTTCCCGTGCACTTTACGCATAAGTGACTAAACGGTGGGTATACGGTAAATCACAAAATTTCGAGGCGGGTATATGCCGTTTACATGCGTATACGCACCACACCTCTGCCAGTGACACTTTATCACCTGGATACTAAGAGGATGCTGTTCTGGCAAAGTACAACATTGTTTCCAGTAGGGTTGAATCTGCTATCCATCTCCCACACACATGATAAGCGATAAAACGATATTATATGTCTACCGTGAATTTACAGTTTAGTCATAAATAATCTGATTCCGATTTCGAAAGCAGTAACAGTTATATTTCATTGCAGAAGGTGAGGGCCCGCTTCAGCGGACAGCCCAAAGGAGCGACAGCAGTAGCCTGGGACAGATCCCAGCAGGGGTGTTTGAGCTACAATTTTGGCCCGTGACACTACAGTTCCGCTGTCTTCGAATGACAGGTCGAGTCCATCTGATGGACCACACGTAAGCAGAGTCTTTGAAGCCCCCATACCACATATACATCGTAAAACCATTCGAACAAAATTCAGTCGCATTTTAAGTCTCCGAATGACCGAATGACAAAACAAACAACAAAATGAATTAGTATTCGGTCTCTAAATGAAGTGTGAAACACATCAGTTAACTGGGAAAATTGCTTTAAGTATATTCAATCTTAAATTCCGGAAAAGTTTCGTTACCTTTCGAAGTGTTCCAGAGGTGTAACCCTGTTACAAAGCACCAAAAATATACAAAAAGAGATCCTACTTTTGTTCCATCAAAATTCCCCTTTTGGTTATTCTGAATGCTATATCCACGGTTTATTCTAAACTGAAATGAATATTTTTGTGTTGCACCATTAGCTTTATTACGGTCCCGTATCGAATGGAAATCCCCAGACAGCAGGGGAATTCCGTGCACATAAGTGTCAAAGATGAGAGCATCTTATTGGCTGTTCGTGGCCATCAATCACACCAAATCCCACCTTCCCTTTCCTTTTCTGAACTTCAAACGGATAACGATGAATGCCGTTCCACACAAATAGAATTGTGTTTGTTGCTCTAAACATATCAGTTACATAACTTAGTAGTACTTTTATGTGAAATATCGGCAAGTCTAGAAGCATTTTAATATTAGTTTTGGATTATACATTCATTTCATTTGAGCGGACTACAATACCTCAAAACATACATTAAGGTGATCATTGTAATTAATCTTAACATACAAATACGTTTTGCGTGCAAATCCAGCACGTTCCTTAGTGATATCATTTATATCACTGTACATTTCATTGCGGAATAAGTAACCGTGTATTAATGCTGACTGTTATCATGCAAAATGGACTGTTCCTTTCCATATTATCACGTGTCGTGCAAATTCAACACATCGTGCAAATTTAAATAGGTTTGGAGAGAGGTTATATTTGACATTCTCCTATTCAGCTAAGTTACTTTGGTGACTTTCTTCTGCATTGTCGCAGTGTTTGCATGGGGAAAAGTAGGTAATCTAATCTATTTTGTCCGTCATGATGCAGTAACAAGCTGCGACCCACTAAGCAATCCATGCAAGGATTAAGAGGCAGTTTAGTACGCAGGGAAATACCTCTTACATAGAATCAAACTGCAAAATTTGTAAGCAGTATGTGATGACGATATGTCAGTTTAAAAAAATATATATATTTATTATCATATCAGAAACACATTTTTTTTTATTCTGCTGTGCATGAATACCAGTTATATTCTGAGGAATACCAGAAGTTCTGAGGAAATGACAAGTTTATTAACAAACTCCAACACTTAATTTATTTGGTGTTCCTGGTTTATGCAACTTCATATCTGACTATTTCAGGTGCCCGAGATGTCTGTCAGCACTAGTGCAGATACAAAGTTTCCCTCATATTACACACAGGAAAGGCCGTTTTGGGTAGACAACTGTGGTCCAAATAAATTGTCCGGCCTCTCAGAAGGTGTTCCTGTGCATGTTTTCAAGGCTATGGCTGAAACTCCAGCAATAGGAAGTCCTGAGCAGTGGGCACGCTGTTTTCATCACACTGAAAGTGGCTGTGTACGGTCAGCACCACTGTGTCCTGTGGGTTGGTGAGCAGCGAGTGGAGTGTGTCGGCGACCATGTGCACAAACTTTCTGCTCGAGGCAGGTGCTGTGGAGAGATCAGATATGAATGCACAGTCTACTCTAACTGCAAAGTGGGGCGACTGCAAAAAGTGATGCTGATTTCAACATGCAAGCTGGACCCATACATGAGCTGATCACATGAAATACCCCTGAAGAACACCATGCAGCAGGGTCTCTGGGGGAAAGGGCAGATGAGAAAGAACAAGGAGAGACAGTAATGAAAATAGAAACCATAAGCTCTGTTACCAACAGTGTGGTTCAGCTTCTCTGGGGAAACGTTCTGTAGGATCTTCTGCACAAGAACAGGGGGCACCTGGATGTGGATTTCACTGTCCTTTTCCTTAACTGTCAAAACAGCAGGCCTGGGCCAGCACAGAGGTACAGGTGGAACAGTGTCACAGAGACTCAGGGGTAATACAGACATGGGCCAGTACAGAGACAGAGACACAGGTGGACCAGATACACACAGAGACATGGGAGTAGCACAGACAAGGGCCAGCACAGAGGCACAGGAGTAGCACAGAGACACAAGAGTAGCGCAGACACGGGCCAGCACAGAGACACAAGAGTACCGCAGACACGGGCCAGCGCAGAGGCACAGGAGTAGCGCAGACACGGGTCAGCGCAGAGACACAGGAGTACCACAGACACGGGCCAGCGCAGAGGCACAGGAGTAGCGCAGACACGGGCCAGCGCAGAGGCACAGGAGTAACGCAGACACGGGCCAGCACAGAGGCACAGGAGTAACGCAGACACGGGCCAGCACAGAGGCACAGGAGTAGCGCAGACACGGGCCAGCAAAAAGGGACAGGAGTAGCAGAGATATGGGCCAGCACAGAGATACAAGGAACTGTGAACATTGCATTAATTTGGCAGAAGAGCTTGCCATCTCAGTCTACGTTTCATTTAATTTTAATCTGCTATTAAAATCTTTGCTTTTCTTTATCTAAACTGTATAGGTCAAGATTTGTCAACATATTCTTCTGGTATTGGTTCTCCTTCTTTGAATCATTTATTAAACCTTGGAAGCCACAGAAGAGTTTCTAGAAGCACAGCTGCAAGAAGTGACATTTCACACATGTATTAGACAGTGAGCAGTAGCAACAGACCTGTAGTAATGGCAGACGCTTCTGTAGGGCAGACAGGGATAGCACGGACGGTAGATCCCATTGACATCCGTGGTCAGCTCAGAACCACAGCGTCCGCAACCAGTGAATGTCACATCCCCAGAGAAAGCATCTAAAATTCCCTCGAAAGGCGTGTCACTGTTCATTAACAGTGAGGCCTCATGGGATGATGTGCTTTGGAAGTGGAATCCACTGATGTGACATCTCAGCTCGACGTCTCCTGTCAGGTAGGGCAGCGACCAGGTACTCAAATGTCATGTTAAATAAAAATGCTTAGTGAAGGTCTTACAGGAACAGTGGTTTCATTCTTCAGTTAAACACCCTACTCTTGCTGCAGCAGAGTAATAAAACAATAATAATAATAAATAAATAATAATAAACAGAAACACAACATTCTCAGGTAAGCATATACTGGCCATATGTTTTGCTCCTGAGCATAAAACAAATCTGCATACTGTAAAACTTCAGTTTTTATAGTTATTGAGGGTTTTTTCTCCTACAAACAAGATTAAATTCTGACGTTCCGCCAGATTACACAACAGCCTGCCAGAAGAAACTATTTGCATAAGACTGTAGACACTCCAGCTGTATTTGTTTTACATAAAGCAATCATCACCTGTATATTTCTGAGAAAGAAGCGTCTGCAGGTCTATGTCAAAGGGAAGAGGGCCTTCATTAGAGTGGGTGTTGCTGCAAAACTGTAATGCAGTCTTATCATTGGGGAAAAGAGGTTTGCAAGAACCCCATGGGGTGGAGTGAAGTTCTAGACACCCAGATGATACATTCTGTTTCACTAAAAGTACTCGGAATTCCCACACTGCATCTGGAAAAGGAAAAGACAAAAAAAAAAAAAAAAAACAAACACATGATTCATTGTGCGCCCTTTCTGTTTCCATGACATTTATAAATACAAACAAGTGTAATGATAGCACACATAAATGTAGAGGGTTTGTTGGATAAAATATGGACAGATCTTTGTAAATCAATACAGCGTATTATATACAACACTACCTTGTGTTCACAAGTATTGTTTATCATTACTATTTTATTTAAAACGTAAGCAAAGACGACATGTATAAGACGGCTGTTCATACATAACAGCTATACTTTTGCAATCTGTTTTCAATAAGAACTGGGAGTTAACATGTAAATACCCTCATGCTTTGAGGTGAACACAGTCATACCTTTTGGTATGAGGCTCTCCTCACCTGGCGTGTGGTTGCTGCTCACCTGGCCCAGGTTCAATGCTGGAACCTTACCTTTATTCCGCTTGATGCGTGGCAGCCACGCCATAGCAGCTCCCCAAAGCACCAGCACCCTCTGCTGGCCACCTCTTTGCTGTACAGTCAGCGTTGCCTTCTGCACTCCGCCTGTCCGTGAAAACCCAGCCACCTCTGTGCACCAGTCTGAAAACACAGCATGCAGCACAGCTACTCATCTCTAATGATGACAGGCTTAGACTGAGGGCATCTCTTTCCACAGCAGCAATAACAAACACTATATAAATACCCTACATGATGTGAAAGATAAAAATGACAATCAGTAATGATCCGTAGTCAGCCACATTCTAAAAAAGGGTAACTGCCCATGTAACTGTTAAAAGAACAGACTCAGTATTTTGGAAGGAGCATGTTTGACTATATATGTGCTTGCTAAAGTGAAAACAAATATTTTCTCGCTGTGTAATCGATATTAATTGCACACCTGAATGTGTAAAAAGACATGTCTGTGACCAGGTGGAGTCCTTGTATCTGTGAAAGGGGTGCACACCTGAATATAATGAGCATACCTGTGACTACGTAAAGGACATACCTGTTACCGTGGTGATACTGGTGACCCTCAAGACAGCGTGGACGAGTGTGTCGGGTTTCAGGGCTTTTAGGTATACATGTGAAATGTGCTGTTGGTTCTGGCAGGCGCGGGGAGGGAGTGCCAGCAGGAGGCGATGTTTCTCCTTCAGGTGAGTGTACAGTGTCCTCAGCGAGCAGCTGCTGATGCCATGTGGGACAGCACCTGTGTCACACCTTGAACTCATCAGAATGTGTGCCCCCGACACCTACAGCCCAGTGTCACAGGTATAGGTACAGTGGACTGCCGACACTCCAGCCTTACTGAACTACAACATACAAATGCTATCCTATGACATTTTAGGATTTAAAGTCCAAGTTATTGTAAAGTGACATTGGTTCATGTATGAAATAAAAAATTTTAAGGAAACAAAATGTGTAACCTCAGAGGTCCAGTTTAAATCTCAGAACTACATTAATACTCCTCTAACTTCATCCATTAAATAAGATGACAAGCAGTGGACCTGTGAACATGTAAACGCCCTTATGCTTTAAAGCGAACACAGTCACACCTCTTGATATGCGACTCTTCTCACCTGGAGTGTGGACACTGCTCAGATGGCCCAGGTTCAGCAGTGTGGTGGAACGTGTGGACTGCAGGACCACCTCCCCCCTCCACTTATCTTCATTCACCATCACATCTGCCATGAGAAACCAGCTTCACACCTCTGGATCTACCACTGTCACCCTTTTCTGCACTAGTAAGATAGAGATGATGCCATCCATGGCATGTATATGTCTAAGAAATAGCGATAAACAGAGAATGCCAAACAGCCTTGTACCATTAACATGCCACCTATTCAGGACAAACCGTATGCGGTTTGTTATGATCTGTCTCCCATGGTGCTGTGAGAGGCAATGACACACAAGCCCTCCTTCAAGGTCAGACTGTGGCTAACTAGTGATAAATGTGGTGATGCAGCAAGGTGGCTTGTCCTTTGACATCAGTCGGCTGTCTGTCGTTGGCCAAAGAAACGCAAACGAGGACACTAGATGTTCCTTGGCACCAGGTTAAATTGAACCCCAGAACTTTAATGTGTTCAGTGTGGACTTACATGGTTTTAACTGCCTAACATAACCCTTACAGACACACACACATGTGCAGCTACAAAGCAGGACGTGTGTAGAGAGTTTGTATGTACAAAGATAATATTGATCCATTAGTTAGTTTTCTCAAAGCTTTTCAAAGTTGCAGGGGATCTGGACTGTAATGCCAGTAACATGAGGTATAAGACGGGGTACACCCTAAATGGGATGCCTGCCCATTGTAGATTAACGACAGTAATACACTGTGCATTAATACAGACCTATGATATTGAGTTGTACAGAGAAAGCAGAAAAGGTGGTACTTTACCTGTAATCAACAGCACATCGCCTGGGTACACTGTTAGTGCCCAGAATGCTGCACTTCTCCAAAGTACTACCTTCATTTCCACACCTGACTGGTCCGTCACTACAATGGATGCCAAGGGGACTGTAGAACCAGCCCAGGCACCTGACTTCAGCCCGACCTCCTTCAGATGGCATGGATAGAGCACTGCAACCAAGATGGAATAAGGGAGTTTTCTGTCCATACACTGGGCCAGAAGGGTGGTGGGTTTGTTCTGGGCCATTCCAAACGTCCTCCCTGTTTGCCCTAAGTCATCCTTGCGCCTGTCCTGAGGTGGGGATGATCTGCTCTTTTTGGGGGCTGGAGGCATCACAAAGGTCTGAATGGCGGTGTTTATAGTGGTGGCTGCAGATGAGGTCCACAAGTCGCTAAGCTGATCTTCAGCTCCCACTTCACTCTTTGAGGAGACCCTTTGAGAGCAGAGCACCCCTTCAGGCGTGGCCTCCAACTGTACACCCCCTTCTTCCTGTCTTCTGCTGAGAGTGTCCAGCAGCCAATGAGAGTCCTGTTGGCTGTCTCGTCCCTCCTTCCCACTGGTCCCGCTCTCTGGACTGTACAGTTCTAGGGTGCTCACAGGGGTGGGAGTTTGTAGGTCTGTCTGGTCCATGCCCAGCTGCCCATTTGACTGACCCTTCAGCGCCAGAGCCTGGCTCAGAGTCCACACACTCAGGTACTCTGTTTCCGTGGAGATGAGCTCTCCCAGCTGCGCGCTTGTAGGACCGGTCTCGGAGTTCGAGAAGCAGTTGTCAAGGTACTCGCGTACTGCATGAGGGCATACCTCCTGCTCATCGCAGCCAGACAGTTTGTTCTGCGCCACTGTGTCAGATGCTGGTTCAGCACGTGTGGCATCTTCCTCAGCCTGTGAGAGCCTCGTGCATTTGTGTTGTGCTGCATTAGTGTGCATATTCGACTGGCTAATATCGTCATCTGGGAGAGAAAAACAACCTGGTGAACTCTGCCCTCTCAGGATGCAGTCACGTCCCTCAGGACTGGCATTGTGGTTCTTGAGCTGTAAAACACCACCCTGCAAATGCAGCTCTGCAGTTCTCCATGGGCCTGGTTCTGTTCCAGGACAAGCATCTGCTGACGGGGAGATGTTCGGTGCTCCCAGGAACACGAGAATCCTCCGCTTGTCTGTCATTCTCTCGTCAGGCTTACCTGAAAGACACGTAGTGGCAGCAACAACACGGCTAGCTCAGTTTTTCTGCTAATTGTTTAAAAAACAACACAGGAAAACAATGTGTTGATGATAATACAGTTTGGTCTGCTTCCTCCTGCTCCGTTCCATTGTAGCGACACACAGAAAATAGCTTAACAGGTGCCAGTCAGAGGTTAGAACCTTTCACTGAAAAGGGTAACATGTTCTTACCCAAACACACAAGTTTCTGCGCTGCAGCGAGAGTCAGAAATGCTCTGTCAGGCAGCTACAAACTGAAAGGGACGTCAGTAGGCATGCATGCATGAACAGCAGATAAATAAACATTGCCTGATATACCCAACTTCAGCTGGAGAGAGAGGGCAGCCTCTGTGTATCACACAATCATAATTCCTCCCTCCATTCAAATGCAATGTCAGGTGTTCATAGCAAAGAGGTGAAAGCATTTCCATTGCTGAATAACTCAATCTATATGAATGACATATTACTTTTACTACAGCCAATGCTTGTGCGACCGTATTAAATAATGTTAGGAAAATTTCTCTATCGTCAATAACTCTCAGGATACCGATGGAGATGGTTCAAGCAAGAAAATGTTTAATGCTCATATGAGGGTTATTAGAATCAGCCCAACAACTCTCAGAGTTAAAATAATTACACATACTTTATATAGACGGTTGCGCTGGTATCTGCATGCAAGGGGGGGGGGGGGGGGCTTAAAC